>JAFFST010053599.1:127732-139508 GCA_022414735.1 Noturus placidus
ATTGGTTTGATGTTCCGAAACACTTAAGTGTGACAAACATGCAAAGGAACAGGAAATGAGGAAGGGGGCAACACTTTTTCACACCACTGTAAGTCCCAAGTCACAGAGAGAGAAACAGAGAGGAACATAAAACTGCTTTCTGTGTCTCTCAACAGTATGTGTGTATGTGTGTGTGTGTTTCTTGTGCGTGATTAAAGCTGGTGTGTGATCTTTGTGAGTGGGAATGAGAGAAAACTGCAGTGTTAAATTATTCCGTCACTGCAGATGAAGCTCATTTCTTCCGTATACAATCAGAGATTTCACTTCTGGTTCAAATAAATTAATTCCCTATGAAGTGGCTCAAGAGCCGTGATTTGGCGCTGTATGTCGTCCATGTATTTCCTTTTGAAACAGGAAGTCAGAGTGATGGCGTTTGAAGTATCGTTCGAAAGAGAGAGAGATAGATAGATACGTCACACTAACGTGACAGTAACTATAGAATTTAAAACATGAATATCTCCAAAATGTATTAATTTCTACATATACTATTAAAATGCCAATTTTAATTTCAGGGGCATTTTAAAAATAAGTATGTGAGCGAGACCGCGAGTATCAGGACCGAAAAAGCAGCCTTTAAAGACGTTTGTATATCCTTTATGAAGGGTGCCAATAATTTTTTTAGCTATCTGCTTAAATCCGCATAAATCCACAGTTTGTGTAGATTTCACACTAAAAGGATATTTCTTGTATTAAAGCTATTTTAAAATGAGTTAAAGTTAGCTAGCCTGAACACGAGTTACGAGTCACTGCTAACACTGCTGAGATGTTTGTCAAGAAGAAGAAGAAGTAGAAGAAGAAGCTAACCATGTTTTATGGATTAAAATATATATTTTGTGTACATACCGTACACAGCATTATTTTGGCATTACTCTAAAGGCCATCGATTGTAAAATAGATTGTTTAAACTAGCGTGCTAATACCTTTGCTAGTCGCTAGCTAGTTTCCTCAGGAAGTTTCTAAGCTACAGTACATTTCTGGGCCACAGTCATTTCCTGTGTAGTGTTAACATCAAACATGGGCAATTTTACATGTGAGAAACTGATCTGGTGAGAATTTTCACATTGCTGACTAGTTTTATAAAAGAAAAACGAAAGAACATGAGGAGCAGCTAGCGTATGATTCGCAGCAGGACGATGTGGTGAAGCTCAGATTTGCCCCAGGTCGTGTTTATTCGTATTTTCCACAGCAAAAGCTTAAGCTTTCAATGGACGACGGCTCATGCTAACATTATAAAGACTTAAGAGTGAGGTAATTTCAGACTTGGTGTTTTTTTTTTTTGGATTTTTTTGCTAACATTGATCATCTAACATTTATGCTTATTTACTATCTGCATTTCTGGCAAACTGTTGGGATAATAAAAGGTTTTATTATTTCATGATGTTTTTTACAAACACAATAGTCCAGTCCAATCTCTCTTTTTCTCCATCTCTCTCTCTCTCTCTCTCTCTCTCTCTCTGTTCAGCTGAGGCTGATGGGAGCACACTTGCCCTTTTCACTGCCAGATTTTTCCTCTTTTTCCCTTCACTCGCTTTTCCTTTTTCTTTCTTTCTCTCTATTTAATCAAAGCACCTGTTTGTTGGACGGCTCCATCAATCCCATCTCAGTGCACAGTAGAAACCCTTCTTCTCTCGTGTGATCAGGTCTAAATTTAACAACAACAGCAACAACAACAACAACAGAAAAATAGTCCTTTCATGTGCTTGACTCAGTCTCTACAGAGATGGTGTTCAGGATCAGGATCCTGCGAGTAATAAGGTGAAATAACAATTCAAAACAAAAAAAACTAATAATAAAATAATTAAAGTACAATGTTTCTGTAAGAATAAAACAGAAAGGTGACATTAAAACAACATTTTAAACTTTAAGAATTTTTGTGATATTAGCTGTGTTTACATGGACAACAATAATCCACTCTTAACCCGATTAACACCATACTTTGATTAAGAAACTACCATGTAAACAGCAATTTTTACTTACCTTAATCTAATTAAGGTCATACTCAAATTAAGCTCTAATTGAATTAAGACAGGTGGAGTACTCCTCTTTTAGTCACATTATGGACGTGTATTACAGACACCTTAAACACCTTAATCACATTATAAACGTCGTGTGAGAGTTTTCACCTCATTTCACGACAGGACACGATCACACACGGCAGTTCTCAACATCTTACGGTGAACAAGAGAGTTCGGGTGCATCCCAAACCGCATACTTTCCTGCTATAGGCCTGTAGTGGGGAAACATACATGTATCTCGGGTTCTATATAGCGGTAAGTACACGGTTTGAGACGTAGCCCACGGCTTCAAGCAGTTGTCTATTAGCACGTACAGCATGACAAATAATTAACTGCACTTAAAGCGTTCGTAAAAAAATTTAATAAAAACACCCAAAACTGTATATGGTACCATAACAAAGATGAACTGTATGTTGATACGTGAAATTCTGGAGGGACGGCGTGGCGTGTTGACGTAATGACGCGGGCTGTTAATCTAATCATGTAAAACGGGAACATGACAGGAGTATTCTAAAAGTGACTCATGTAAACACCTTAATCACATTATTATCTTAATCAGAGTAAGGTCAATAATTATATTACTGCTGTCCATGTAAACGTAGTCAGTGAGATCTATCATTAAATAAGCCTTTCCAGTAATAGATTCAGTAAATGTATGTCAATAAGGATTACAGTTTAATTATAACGATATGTCTAAAAATTGTAAACGTTATACAAGCTCCTCTTTTGAGTCTGACCAGACCTGCATGGGCATGTCAGATCGCATAATAATTGACAGCACCATTTCCGAGGCACCGTAAACTGGCGAAGTGCTGGCACTGGAAAAGTTTCTAGTTTGTACACCATTAGCCAATAAATGTTGCGTGTTGTGTCGATGTATTGTGTATATTTTACTAATACCACTCAGTAACATAAATAAATAATAAACCGCTCCATGTTGAGCTGCCGTCGGAAAATAGTCACAGAAATGTGTAAATAATTACAATTATTAATGTATTAAAAGAACAAAACATAATTGTGATCCGTTTATAGTTATATTTAATGTTGTGGGACGTCTGCAAAGCAAGTTAGTTCCTGTTCGCACTTACGTTATAGCAGCTATAAACATCTGTTAAATAGTTCTTCCATCACCAACTTCTCTTTTTTCCTTCCTCTCTCTTGATGTTAATAAGACTTAAAAAAACCCACACACACACAACTTGTCATGTTACTGAGAAAAACACAACACGTAAGCTCCTCTGTCCTGAAGATGTTGGAAAAACGTAACGTTTTCCTCCTTCCATAAACGTTAAATAAACATCTTACAAATGTTTACTTGGTTTAATCCGTCAATGTGGAGCATCTGCCTGTACAGTACGTGTGAATTGTTACTATAGAAACGATAATGTATTAGAAAGAGCGTGTTAATATAAAGCTACTGAACATCCTAGATTGCTTCATTAGCTCTAGTGCTTTGTTTAAGTAGTTGGCTAGCTTAACAAATGTCGCTTGGTGATCGATTGACACTATTTTCACCTAGCTGCATACAGATGCTAATATTTGAGTCTGGAACGCGTTTCATAGAGCTACCATTCCTGCTGAGGATTGCAGGAATGCGGAATGCGGGATAAGATGATTTGAATCATGAGCAATCAGCCCACTGGCAACCATTAACCGTGGCCCTGTTCAATAATTTAGCACTGGTAATTTCTGACTCTATAATTAGGAATGGCGGTTGGCTTCTCGGCAGCTTCGGACTGGATTACCATATCAGGCATCCGAGGCCTTCTTCTTGTCTGTAAGCCCCTCCCACTCTCCTCACAGTATCGCCTCATCTCTCCGCTATACCTCTTCTTGCGCCCTTTGTGTCATTCCTTGACCTCTACATGTCCTTCCTTTTTAGGTAAAGATGGCCTTTGCTACACGAGCTCACTATGCTTAATTCATGCGACACCAAGATGGCCGCCTCCGTAACGTACTTGTTACTGTTACTTTCCTTTTACTCCAAACATATTTAACGAATGTAGCATAAAAATGCTACATTCGTTAAATCCTTCTTTAATTTATCATCAAAGCTTCAATGCTAACTAACATGGCTAAGAAGTAACAGCGGTCTACGTGACTCACGCGAAAATATACCTGCTTCAACCTACATTAAATCATGCAATTATAATTTTAAATAAGCGACTGTAAAATACTTTACAACACTGCTATTGTTTCATCTGGTGCAATTCCATCTTCAATATTTGGGAGGGTGGAGACTAGGTGAAAAGTGATTTCCTGGTTGTCCAAGATGGGTACCTCTGAAATGTTCAGTGTTAGTCACTCACGTTGATCAAATATCAGTATTAAGTCTGGCGTAACCGATATACCTGCGCAACCCGACTCTGAACATGCAGAACTTGCCTTAAACAAATATTAATACCACATTTGAATGAAGCCTCTGACACTGAATACGGTGAACACACTGTGTCCCAAAACAAGTGTGACATCACAGCCGAACTGGATTTGCTTTGAGGTAGAGATCTATAGAAAATATTTTGGGTGAAACCGTAGCTTTGTAGCTCAGGTTAAACCGAAGGTCTACGCCGATCGAGTACATTTGGGATAAATTGGAATATTGTGTAAACATTGATTCTCATCGTTCCTGCTTTCCGGTAACCATCTATTCCGTGCTGTGTGTCATCAATAAAAACAGGCCTGATTGAACAGGATAGAATTACATAAAGTCACCCAACCCCCATAAAAAAAAAACATGCAAAGAAAAAAAAAAAACTATCAACAATTCAGAGCCTGTAGGGTTTTCGGCGCGAATGTGGGTCGGCATGATTAATAGACCGCCGGCTTGCGAGTAAGCAGAGAGCAGAAGTGTGTAAGGGCACCTTTGTAAGGACAATTCTTCTGTTATCCACACACAGCTTTACACACAGCTAATAAGGAACAGCGCCAACGTACATGACTGTCGGACGGGCGCTGTTGTTTCATGTACGTTGGTACTCACGTTACGCCAATCGATGGACCACAGCACCCAGCCAAGGCCATAAATAAAGTCAGTTTAGCTTTGAAACCCGAAGCTCGCTGGGAGCTTTCCAGGAAAGAGACTGCCATTAAAATAATGTGAAACCTTCACTCGTGTCGCAACGTGAAAACAGCTTGGCTAGTGCTTTGGTGACAAGAGCGCTCATGTTTTTATATAGTATTTCGTAAATGTAAAATTTTGCTGCTGCTTTTTTCCGATGCAAATTTTTTGTTTTTGTTTTTTGCAGAAAAAAAAAACATTTTCACGCGCTCTTTCACAGTGATATTTGTCAGTAAACAAGACTGTTTAGCTGTATGTTTGACGCACATGAATCGAAGACTGGTTTGGCTGAATGCGCATCGTGGTCTGTGGAAAAACTGTAAGGTCCTCTGAATATTGCGGAGTTTCCTTGATTTTGTGTTCAACCCCAAGTGTTTCCACTTTAATATCACAATAATTTGTCATTTACAACAACAATAACAACAACAATAATAACAACATGCTGTATTTTCTGGATAGAAAATGGTTAGTTTTATCTCAAATCTAACCCTATGATAATGCTAATATCTGTCAGCATGGCAAGGATATAGGCTGATATCTGTTTTTCAATGCTAGTAGTGTACCTATAACCTTTTTTTGTTGGGCTTCCGTAAAAGCGCAAACAAATTGATATGTTACACATTACAAAAAATCAACCCCGCAACTGGGGAGGAAAAAACGCTGATCTGGTAACCTTGGCACTAGGTGGTCATGCACATTTTTTTGTTTGTTTTCTCCATTCGTCCTTCTTTGGGAAGAAGGATGCTAAGATAGCAAGGGATTTGTATTGAAAATACACTTGTACTGCTGATACAGAGATTTCGAAACAGCAGCCTTAGCAAAAAAAAAAAAAATTTTAATATAATTTTTGTAGCCTTGTTTCCCAAGCTTTATCAAGGGTGCCAATAATTTTGGTCTGCATACAGACTGTAGATGCTCTACTAAAGTTTGTGTCATTATGAAAAGAAAAGAAAACTGAAAGAAAGAAAGAAAGAAAGAAAGAATGAAAGGCTCTTCGACCTCGGAGGACCTCTGGGTGTTAGTGATAACGCTGACGTTTGCATGAAGAGAGAGAGAGAGAGAGAGTGAAGCAGTGTGTGATGCTGTTCAGCTCCTGATGCAGAATTGCATGTCCTCTGGATGGCACAGAGCAGAATTGTGTGTGTGTGTGTGTGTGTGTGTGAGTGTACCAAAATAGCCTGAGCTGAGTCCAGCCTGGGACGTCTCGATCCCAGAGAGAGAAACTGAAGGATGCCAGAGATTCACACATGAATGTCCCTCGCTTCAGCGACACCGAGAGAGACATCGGCGAGACGAGCGTGTGTTTTAAATCCCATGAGATTCCATTTCCCTTCTGAGTACAGAAACAGAGAGAGAGGGAGAGAGAGAGAGCGAGAGGAGAAAACAGAAACCGATTGCTCACGTTGCTTTCATTAGCAGTTTGTTGTGATGTATGATGTCATCACAATGGCTGAACTCTAGATGTGTTTTATTTTCTCCATCGTGTGCAACTAACAGGTGAAGTGACAGCAAAACCACTGACAGGTGAAGTGACAGTCAAACCACTGACAGGTAACCTGATAGTAAAACCACTGACAGGTGAAGTGACAGTAAAACCACTGACAGGTGACCTGATAGTAAAACCACCGACCGATGAAGTGACAGTAAAATCACTGACATGCAAAGTGACCGTAAAACCACAGACAGGTGGAGTGACCGTAACACCACTGACACGTGAAGTGACAGTAAAACCACTGACACGTGACCTGATAGTAAAACCACAGACATGTGACCTGATAGTAAAACCACTGCCCGATGAAGTGACAGTAAAATCACTGACATGCAAAGTGACTGTAACACCACTGACAGGTGAAGTGACAGTAAAACCACTGACACGTGACCTGATAGTAAAACCACAGACATGTGACCTGATAGTAAAACCACTGCCCGATGAAGTGACAGTAAAATCACTGACATGCAAAGTGACCGTAAAACCACAGACAGGTGGAGTGACCGTAACGCCACTGACAGGTGAAGTGACAGTAAAACTCCTGACAGGTGATGGACAGTTAAACAAGTGACGTGACAGTAAAACCACTGACAGGTGATGTGACCGAAAAACCAGTGACAGGTGACATGTCAGCAAACCCACTGACAGGTGACGTGTCAGCAAACCCACTAACAGGTGATGTGATAGTAAAACCACTGACAGGTGAAGTGACAGTAAAACCCCTGATAGTAAAACCACTGACAGGTGATGGAAGTGACAGTAAAACCACTGACAGGTGAAGTGATAGTTAAACAATTGACAGGTGAAGTGACAGCAAAACCACTGACTGGTGAAGTAACAGTAAAAACACTGACAGGTGAATTGACAGCAAAACAACTGACAGGTGACCCAATAGTAAAACCACCGACAGGTGAAGTGACAGCAAAACCACTGGCAGGTGCCCTGATAGTAAAACCACTGACAGGTGACGGACGGTCAAACCACTGACAGGTGAAGTGACAGCAAAACCACTGACAGGTGCCCTGATTGTAAAACTGCTGACAGGTGAAAAGTCCTAATATTGTCCTTCCTTGAGCAGTTGTTGGAAAATTCGGCTTAAAGAAACGGTTTATAGAAGGAAGATAATTATAAAAATGAGTTGACACACAGGATTTAATAATGTTTGAACAGACTGCGGAGGTTTTACGGGATTTATAACACGAAGGAGATGAAATTCAGAACTGCTCTTTGAGTTCTTGAGCAGTGTGGAGGTACAGTATGTGCTCTTGCACCCTAGGGGCATGCAGAGTTTTTGTCGTATTTTTTCCATAAGAAATTTATTGTACACACAACAAAAACATTGTCTTGGCTCTTCGGCATATCTACATGTAATTAAAGAAAATTATTGGAGAAATAAAGAAAATGCAAATCTTTTTTGGGAAATTAATAATGAAAGTAAAATTTTAAAGTCACTTACAAAAAAAAAAAAAAAAAAAACCCAGTGCAAGTGTTTATAGGAGAAACTTGTAAGAAGCGGTCAAAGCGAGTCATGAACTTTTAGTGTGAAGCAGCTGACTCAGGATTAAGATTACATTTAGTCTGGTTAAATATAGTGGAAGAAAATGAGTGCAGTAATAAAATCTGGAAAAACACGAAGACAAACATACAGTATCTCACAAAAGTGAGTACACCCCTCACCTTTTTGTAAATATTTGATTATATCTTTTCATGTGACAACACTGAAGAAATGACACTTTGCTACAATGTAAAGTAGTGAGTGTACAGCTTGTGCAACAGTGTAAATTTGCTGTCCCCTCAAAATAACTCAACACACAGACATTAATGTCTAAACCGCTGGCAACAAAAGTGAGTACACCCCTAAGTGAAAATGTCCAAATTGGGCCCAATTAGCCATTTTCATGTGACTTGTTAATGTTACAAGGTCTCAGGTGTAAATGGGGAGCAGGTGTGTTAAATTTGGTGTCATCGCTCTCATACTCCCTCTTACTGGTCACTGGAAGTTCAACATGGCACCTCATGGCAAAGAACTCTCTGAGGATCTGAAAAAAAAGAATTGTTGCTCTATATATAAATATGGCTTAGGCTATAAGAAGATTGCCAAGACCCTGACACTGAACTGCAGCACGATGGCCAAGACCATACAGTGGTTTAATAGGACAGGTTCTTCTCAGAACAGGCCTCGCCATGGTCGACCATGGCGTTGAGTGCATGTGCTCAGCGTCATATCCAGAGGTTGTGTTTGGGAAATAGACGTATGAGTGCTGCCAGCATTGCTGCAGAGGTTGAAGGGGTGAGGGGTCAGCCTGTCAGTGCTCAGACAAAACACCGCACTTTGCATCAAATCGGTCTTCATGGCTGTCGTCCCAGAAGGAAGCCTCTTCTAAAAAATGATACACAAGAAAGCCCCCATACAGTTTGCTGAAGACAAGCAGACTATGGACATGGATTACTGGAACCAGGTCTTGTGGTCTGATGAGACCAAGATAAACTTGTTTGGTTCAGATGGTGACAAGTGTGTGTGGCGGAAACCAGGTGAGGAGTACAAAGACAAGTGTCTCTTGTCTACAGTCAAGCATGGTGGTGGGAGTGTCATGGTCTGGAGCTGCATGAGTGCAGCTTGTTATTGGGGAGCTACAGTTCACTGAGGGAACAATGAATGCCAACATGTACTGTGACATACTGAAGCAGAGCTTGATGCCCTTCTTTTAGAGACTGGGCCACAGGGCTGTATTCCAGCATGATAACAACCCCAAACACACCTCCAAGACGATCACTGCCTTGGTAAAGAAGCTGAGGGAGAAGGTGATAAACCTTATTGAGCATCTGTGGGGCATCCTTAAATGGAAAGTGGAGGAGCACAAGGTCTCTAACATCCACCAGCTCCGTGATGTCATCATGGAGGAGTGGAAGAGGACTCTAGTGGCAACCTGTGAAACTCTGGTGAACTCCATGCCCAAGAGGATTAAGGCAGTGTTGGAAAATAATGGTGGCTACACAAAATATTGACACTTAGGGACCAAATTGGACATTTTCACTTAGGGGTGTACTCACTTTTGTTGCCAGCGGTTTAGACATTAATGTCTGTCTGTTGAGTTATTTTGAGGGACAGCAAATTTACACTGTTACACAAGCTGTACACTCACTACTTTACATTGTAGCAAAGTGTCATTTCTTTAGTGTTGGCACATGAAAAGATATCATCAAATATTTACAAAAAAAGTGAGGAGTGTACTCACTTTTGTGAGATACTGTAGCTACGATGACCGCTCCCCACCACTTATTAATCTTTTCACGGTCTAGTCATTTTACGTCTGTTACATTTTTCTGTATAATATTATGCAATTTGAATCATACAAACACAACAAACATTAGACTTTTCAACAGGTTTACAGTTGTTTACATATTTACAACATGCTTTTTTAATATGCACGAATAAAATAGGTTTAAATAAAAAAACAAACTTATAAACATAATAATATTTAGCTTTTGAATGTAAGTGACGAGCAACAACTGGAAAATCGTAATTTGCGGTTTGTGAGATGCTGCTATTCCCCCTAGCCCCCCCGCCGGGTATTAATTAAAATACGATTGAAAAGATTTTATATGTAGAACGTAATCATGAATGAGACGTTCTGCAATTAATGTGTAACATATAGAGTGGCTTAATAAAAAAATATATTTTGTCTATACGTTTGTAGAAAGCTGTCGCCCCGAGTTGTGGACTTTGCGTGGTTATGTAAAAGTGACAAGTAGCTTACTAAAAATAAATAAATAAACAAACAGTACTAGTGCTAGAAAAGCTTGTAGAAAGTTAAGTAAGAGTCGTTACTTTTGTATTATTACATTTCTAACAAACTCATGACCGTTAAAATATTCAACAAAAGCTCGCTGTGTCTTTTATTTATTATTATTATTATTATTATTATTATTATTATTATTATTATTATTATTATTATTATGTCTTTTCATGGTCACATGTTTGTGCTAATATTTAATTTATAATGTTTTTAGATTTTGTTCTACAAACAAAAACAAATAAAAAAATGTCTTGGCTTTTCAACCTGAAAAAAATGACTATGAATTAATTGAATCGATTACATTTAATTATAACGATTGTTATAAATAAACAGGTGTAACGAAAGTATGAAGTATAATACAAGCGTATGTGGACACCTCATTCGCGTACCACACGTGCGTTGATAGAGTCACCACACATGCTTGTATCGTCCTCCACTCTTCTGGGAATAGAAGGCTTTCCATAGGCTTGCACACTAACACTCTGTGTTAATGATAGTCTTTATTGGTCACATATAAATTACAGCACAGTCAAATTCGTTTTCTTTGCAAACCCCAGCATGTTAGGAAGTTGAGGACAGATACAGTGCCCCTGGAGCACAGAGGGTTAAGGGCCTTGCTCAAGGGCCCAACAGTGGCAGCTTGGCGCTTGAACTCCCGTCCTTCCGATCAGTAACCCTGAGCCTTAACCGCCAAGCCACCACTGCCTAGTTCCAGTTCCACTTCGTCCCAAGGGTGTTCAGTGGGGTTCAGGTCAGGGCTCTGTACAGAACAATCGAGTTCTTCCACCATCTACCAACCTTAACACACCACGTCTTCATGTATCTCACTTTGTGAACCTTTCACAAACCGTTGCCACACTCTTACCCAAACCATGAACAACAGCCCCTGACCATGACTCGTCACTCCAGAGAAGATGTCTCCACTGCTTTACGCCATTTCAGCCGACGCTTGGCATTGCCAAGACATAATGATCTAAGTCTTGTGTGAGTCTGCTCAGTTATGCAAACCCATTCCATGAAGCTCCTGATGCACAGTTCTTGTGCTGATGTTTCTTCCAGAGGCAGAGTAAGTGATGCAACAGATGATAGGAGATGGTTACATGATATGCACTTCAGCACTCGGTACGCTCTCTCTCTATCTCTCTCTCTCTCTATCGCTTCGTAGCTGAGCAGCTGTTGTACCTACAGTAAATGCTTCAATTTCACAATAATAGCACTTACAGATGACATGGGGCAAATCCCGCAGGGTAAAAAATTTCACTATCCGACTTGTGTCAAAGGTGGCATCCTGTGACAGTGAGCTCTTGAGTGTGTGTGTGTGTGTGTGTGTGTGTGTCTACGAAGACTACATGTCTGTGTTCTGGATTTTATTCACCTG
>JAFFST010053599.1:157487-177688 GCA_022414735.1 Noturus placidus
TGAAAAAGTTTGAAATATCCAATAAATTTCGTTCCACTTCATGATTGTGTCCCACCTGTTGTTGATTCTTCACAAAAAATTACAGTTTTATATCTTTATGTTTGAGGCCTGAAACATGGCAAAAGGTCGAACAGTTCAAGGGGGCCGAATACTTTCGCGAGGCACTGTGTATATATATATATATATATATATATATATATATATATATATATCAAAGAGATACAAAGAAAGAAATATAGAGTGATAGAGACAGTGAGAAAGAAAGACAGAGAGCCAGACAGAGACAGACAAAGAGAGATTCTTAGCAAGAGAGACAGAATGACAGGAAAAGATAGCGAGAAAGAGGGAGTGAGAGATAGAGAGAGAGATTTGAAAAAGGAATGTTTTTTAGACCTCATCCTGGCTGATTTTTATTTATTTTTGTTTCTTTATTTGTAAAAATGTAAATAAAAAATTAAAGAGTGAAGTTGTTTTACTATTGCAAAGGAGTTGTGATTTCTTACTGTACCTGAGGATCTGAACCTCAGCAGCCACTCTGTGTGTGTGTGCGTGAGTGCGTGTGTGTGTGGGGAGTAGGAGTACTATTTATATGTGTCCTCATACCGTAATGCTGTGCTGGATTGTAAGCCCTTTGTAAGTTCAAGCCGGTAACACTTTAACAGTATAAATTGATTTTCCGGGTTTTAGCTTAGCGCAGTATGTTGCACTGATCAGAAGCCTTACTGCACGATGACAGACCACTATACTTCCTGTAGAGACAGGTACCGGTTAAACATTCGCTAAAATCCACCGGAATCCACCTGTATTCTTCAATGACCACATACAGTACAGTTTATCCGTCTCGGATACAGGCTTCAGCCGAGTAAAGTTTTGTATTCGTTTTTAATAACCGCTGAACTAAGACCAGATCTTGGTTTTCGACTCAGACTCTAGAGGCTGCTGTAGATCAAGACTGATCATATAACCATAACAATAAATAAAAAAAATAATAATAATAATGATTATAATAAAAAGGCTTCCCACAATCCGTGCAATATTTCTGCATTAGCATCAGGAAACAAAAGGTCACCGTTACTCAACTCATAACGTTTTGTTAAGCATGAAATGAACTCTTTCATTCGTCACCTCTTGTGCTTCCTAATCAGCCGTAAAAATGCAATTAAGATGACGCAATCATGACTGTGGAGGAGAAAAAAATTAGGAAAGAAAAGAAACGTTCCCGTTAACATCCATCTTAAAAATAGATAACCATCACCTCAGGCTTTACGTCTCGTCCTAACTTGGCAGACTGGGTTTATTGTGCAGAACCAGGACCATGGGGTAGAAAACTGTTTTTAGGAGATTATGGCATTTTGACGCCGCTTTCAATAAGTCAGCGTATCGAAACGATCACCTCGGGGGGCTGAAATTAATAGGAAAGGGAAATGAATAGTTTTCCAAACGTGAATGACATGCAGACGTGTGAATCATGGCCGACATGCCCGTGGAGGTGTGGAGGTGAAGAGATCGTCCCTGACACGCCGACGCCTCACACTTCATTTTCACGAAGAAGCGATTTGCTCTGATTGAACGGCTTCAACAGCACGGCCTTGTTGTTGCCCATCCCGAAGCCTCACTACTTGGGTAATCCCATACTATCTGATCTTTAGGTGGAGGTTCAGGTCAGGAATATGGAGAGGAACGTGACGTTCTCGTGAAGTGGGTGATTCACGTATTTCATTTTGAACTCCATTCCATGAAAACCTAATTCAATGATTACAAAAAGTATATTTAGATGTAAAAAAATTTAACCCTGAAAAGGACCAAATCAACCCATTACATTTTACACGTTTGAAGGTAAAATACTAAATTTGTTTCTAGTCAGTATATAATTATAATATTATACTTTTTATTTTTAATCATTCAACATTTTATAAAATATCACAATATCCTCGAAATATCAGAATCTGTCACTGGGCTCAATCCTGCACAAGTAATTATGTGTGTTTATTTAGCCTAATACATTTACATTTATTCATTTAGCAGACACTTTTATCCAAAGCGACTTACAAATGAGAGCACACTTATACACCAATGGTAGCAGAGCTGCCATGCAAGGTGCTAGCTTGCCATCGCGGGCAACTTAGGGTTCAGTGTCTTGCCCAAGGATACTTCGGCGTGGGGTCACCCGGGCAGGTATTCGAACCACCAACCCTACAATTAGTGGATTAGTGGACAACCCGCTCTACCGACTGAGCCACAGCCGCCCAAATGTAATAATTATCATCGACGATGTAGGTTTGCTTTTCAACCTCTCTGGAAGGATTACAGTAGGGCTGGGTGATATGAAAAAAATATCATATCGCGATACTTGAGGACATTTCGTGTTGCGATATATCATTTAGATAACAAGCTGTCCACATGATAAATTAAAAAAAAACAACGTTAAACTGGGTTTCACGATACTTTTCTTAAACGTCTACAAAGACAAAGAAAAAAAAAGACATTAAAAAAAAATGACATCAAATCAGTGGCGTCCGTTCAGCACCGTTTAATCAGTACAATAAAAATACATCATCATACCAATGATATCTCAGAAAAGTGAATTGCATAATCAGGTCTCATATTTCTTCGTAATATTTCCAAACATCACTCTTTTATACAAACACTTGCGGCAGTGGTGGCTTAGCAGTTAAGGCTCTGGGTTACTGATCAGAAGGTCGGGGTTCAAGCCCCAGCACTGCCAAGCTACCAGTGATTATGTTTACATTGTCAGCAGTAATCTAATAATTGACCTTATTCTGAATAAGACAATATTGTGATAAAGGTGTTTGTGAAGGTCTGCTAAATGAATAAATGTAAATGTTTGTGAGTCGCTTTTAGAATACTCCTTTCATGTTCCTGTTTTGCATGTTATAGAACATAGTTCGATTAACAGCCCGCGTCATTACGTCACCGCGCCTTGGCGTTCCCTCCAGAATTTCACGTATAAACGTACAGTTTGTCTTTGTTATGGTACCGTATATAGTTTTGGTGTTTTTATTTGAATTTTTTACGCTTCAAATGCAGTTAATTATTTGTCATGCTATACGTGCATAATAGACGACTGCTTGAAGCCATTGGCTGCGTCCCAAACCATGTACTTACCCTCCATATGTAGTAAAGATACATGTATTTTATCTATTACAGGCGGTTTGGGACGCAGCTGTTTTGTTTGTCGTAAAACGGTTGAGCTCTGGCGTGTGTGATCGTTTCCTATCGCAAAATGTGGTGAAAACTCTCACACGACGTTAATAGTGTGATTAAGGTGTTTACATGTCTGTAATACACCTCGATAATGCGACTAAAACAGGAGTACTCCACATGTCTTAATTTGATTTGTGTTTACTTTGAGTATGACTTTAATTGGATTAAGGTCATTAAAAATTGCTGTTTACATGGTAGATTCTTAATCAGAGTATTGTCTTAATCGGGTTAATAGTGGATTATTGTTGTCCATGTAAACATACTGACTGTTGGGTCCTTGAGAAAGGCCATAAACTCTCTGCTCCAGGGGCGCTGCATCATGGCTGACCCTGCCTCTGACCCCAAATTCCTAACATGCTATAGTATGTGAAGAAAATTTCACTGTGCTGTAATGTATATGTGATCAATAAAGACTCATGTAAATTAGATATACGTTGATGCCGTTTGTGGTGACTGATGTGTGCAGTAAGACGTCAGCCCCCACAAATGCTGTGTCATGTTTCTCAGAAACACTTTCCTCCTACGATGTGCTTGGAATGTGAGTTAGTCAGCACAAAAAGGTCAAATGGATGGAGAAAAAAACCCCAAAACATGCTTTTATTTTTATTGTTAATCAAGCAGTACATTAACATTATACCTTAATGTTATATCTTAACATCAGTCTGAACATGTACATTTGCATTATTCTGTCAGATTTCTAAAACATACATTATGAATCAACTATATAACTTATTACGTAGCTTATTTTCCTTTCTAGTCCTTTCGTGGGACTGGTTGAGCACTTTTGAGCTTTTTTTCGTGAATTTATATGAAATTGTCCTCCATAACTGATGAAAACACCTTATTATGTTAGATGTCTTGATGTACTACTATTAATTATTACAGGAATAACCTGCTGGTTCCATATTTGATTTGTTAACGTTATGTTACATTAGCTAGCTTAAAGTAATTTATCCGATTAGTAAAAATGACAGTTTCCACTATTTATCGTCTACCAAGCAGCACTAAGATCTTCATATAAGATCTCACATGTCGTGAGACGTCAATAAGCTTCATAACGTCAAAATATTTTAAAATGCGAATAAATTTCAATAAAACAATTCAACTGACCAGATTTTATAGACTATTTAATAACATGCAAATTCAATATTGTAATATTTTCTGGACTATACGATTCTTGCATCTTAAAGTGCATCCGGAAAGTATTCACAGCGCTTCAATTTTTCCACATTTTGTTATGTTACAGCTTTGTTCCAAAATGGATAAAATTAATTATTTTTCTCAAAATTCTACAAACAATACACCATAATGACAACATGAAAGAAGTTTGTTTGAAATCTTTGCAAATTTATTAAAAATAAAAAATAAAAAAGCACAGGTACATAAGTATTCACAGCCTTTGCCATGACACTCAAAATTGAGCTCAGGTGCATCCTGTTTCCACTGGTCATCTTTGAGATGTTTCTATAACTTGATTGGAGTCCACCTGTGGTAAATTCAGTGGATTGGACATGATTTGGAAAGGCACACACCTGTCTATATAAGGTCCCACAGTTAACAATGCATGTCAGAGCACAAACCAAGCCATGAAGTCCAAGGAATTGTCTGGACACCTCTGAGACAGGATTGTATCGAGGCACAGATCTGGGAAAGGGTACAGAAACATTTCTGCAGCATTGAAGGTCCCAATGAGCACAGTGGCCTCCATCATCCATAAATGGAAGAAATTTGGAACCATCAGACTCTTCCTAGAGCTGGCCACCAGGTCAAACTGAACGTTTTGGAAGTCAGGGAGGTGACCAAACACCTGATGGTCACTCTGACCGAGCTCAAGCGTGTCTCTGTTGAGAGAGTAGAACCTTCCAGAAGAACAACGATCATGCATCAATCCACCAATCAGGCCTGTATGGTAGAGTGACCAGACGGAAGCCACTCCTCAGTAAAAGGCACATGACAGCCCGCCTGGAATTTGCCAAAATTCACCGGAAGAACTCTTAGACCAAGACGAAGATTGAACTCTTTGGCCTGAATGGCAAGCGTCATGTCTGGAGGAAACCAGGCACCACTCATCACCTGGCCAATACCATCCCTACAGTGAAGCATGGTGGTGGAAGCATCATGCTGTGGGGATGTTTTTCAGCGGCAAGAACTGGAACTAGTCAGGATTGAGGAAAAGATCAATGCAGCAATGTACAGAGACATCCTTGATGAAAACCTACTCCAGAGCACTCTGGACCTCAGACTGTGGCGAAGATTCATCTTCCATCAGGACAACGACCCTAAACACACAGCCAAGATAACAAAGGAGTGGTTATAAGACAACTCTGTGAATGTCCTTGGATGGCCCAGCCAGAGCCCAGACTTGAACCCGATTGAACATCTCGGGAGAGATCTGAAAATGGCTGTGCACAGACGCTCCTCATCCAATCTGATGGCACTTGAGAGGTCCTGCAAAGAAGAATGGGAGAAATTGCCCAAAAATAAGTGTGCCAAGCTTGTAGTATCATACTCAAAAAGACTTGAGGCTGTAATTGGTGCCAAAGCTGCTTCAACAAAGTATTGAGCAAAGACTATGAATACTTATGTACAGGGCGGCTGTGGCTCAGTGGGTAGAGCGGGTTGTCCACTAATCCACTAACCGTGGGGTTTGCGGTTCGAATCCCGGCGCGGGTGATCCCATGCCGAAGTGTCCTGGGGCAAGACACTGAACCCTAAGTTGCCCCCGATGGCAAGCTAGCACCTTGCAGGGCAGCTCTGCTACCATTGGTGTGTGAGTGTGTCACTTTGGATAAAAGCGTCTGGTAAATGTACATGTGCTTTTTTTGTTTTTTATTTTTAATAAATTTGCAAAGATTTCAAACAAACTTCTTTCACATTATATTTATGGGGTATTGTTTGTAGAATTTTGAGGAAAATAATTAATTTAATCCATTTTGGAAAAAGACTGTAACAAAAAAAAACTGAAAAGTGAAGTGCTGTGAATACTTTCCGAATGCACTGTATATGGCAAAATGCGGTACATGTTATATTCTTGGTAACTACGTACTCTATATTGTAATATCCTCATTAGTAAGTGGATTTACTCTAGACGTGCTGCTTAGCATTTATGGTATTTTCACACAAATCTCCTAGGGGCTCGAAGGAATTACCGTTATTGTAGAGACAGTCCTAAGTTTGGTATTAAAAATCGTTATAGAGTATAATTATTACATTAATTTGCTAAGAATGGCACTACAGATAATTATTTTTCAGGCCTGATAGAGGAACTACGATCAGAACTATAGCTATAGTCAGGAACCAATACGTTACTGAATTACATTAACACTACCGGGACAAAAAGTAAATATGTAATAGATTTTGTGAATTATTGTGGAAAAATCGAGCAGCCTTAACCCTTCACTATGATGTTCTTTGATAAAATGGATGACCTCATCATTTTTGTTTCTCTCTCTCTCTCTGTCTCTCTCACTCTCTGTGTGTGTCTCTCTCTCTTTCTCTCTCTCTCTCTCTCTCTCTATGTGTGTGTGTGTGTTTCTCTCTCTCTTTCTGTCTCTTTCTCTCCCTCAGATTTTCCACATGACGTACGACCTGGCGAGCGCAGTGGTAAGAATATTTAACCTGATTGGGATGATGCTCTTGCTGTGTCACTGGGATGGATGTCTGCAGTTCCTGGTCCCTCTGCTCCAGGACTTTCCTCCGGATTGCTGGGTGTCACTAAACGGTATGGTTGTAAGTATTCGAGCCTTTTTTATGTCTTTTATTTGTTGTTTTGTATGCGATCTACTTTCCGGGACAGCGTACAGTGAGGTTAGGACAAAACTGCCAATGATGCTGTTATATTTTGTTCGGCTAATGCTCCATACGTTGTCAGAACTAATTCTGGAGTTTCCCGTGTTTATGTGTGTTTCTTCCGGGTTCTCTGGCTCAACCCCCAACCCCCCACCCACAAAGAAAATTCTTCTGAAAGGTGGTAAATCGAACGAGTGTATGAATTTGTGTGTCCTGAGGTGGATCAGGTGGGCTTCCCGGGATAGACTCTGGATCTGCCGTAACCCTGTTGAGGATAAAGCACTTACTGAAGAGGAATGAATGCCTGAGTAGAATACAGCTGCTCTATGAAGTTGTTTGCGATTTAGATTGTGGTTTCAATTTCCAGCCATGCCAGCACTTAGGTTGCCGGCTGTCATGTTCTGACCACATGAACAATTATGAAAGTAAACACACACCCCCGTAGACAAGTGTTTGACTTTCCAAAGCAAAACATACAGACAATAAAGCACCTTTACAGAGAATCACCACCTGTCTTCCCAGTCATAACCACTAACCTGTGCTCAAAATGTTTATTAATTAAAGAAAAAGTTTATAGTGACATAAGATTGTGGAGCATTTTTCTATGGTTATGGAAAATGAATCGACTCCTCCTGATGAATCAGAGTTGAGAATTTAGCATCACTGTGGTATAAAATAAATGATAGATTTTTCTGTGTTATTTTAGGATATATTGTATAGTATATATATTGTATAGTATATGTATTGGACTCAGCCCCCCACAGGGGCTCAGGAACACAGGACGCCTCCCACCGGGGCTCAGGAACACAGGACGCCTCCCACCGGGGCTCAGGAGCACCGGACGCCTCCCACAGGGGCTCAGGAACACCGCACGACTCCCACAGAGGCTCAGGAGCACCGGACGCCCTCCCCCCGGTCTCTGTAGCACTGGAGGCTGCCTGGTTAGCTCCGGGCTGGATCACCGCCGGGCCTGGACACAAAACATTACCTTACCTCCCACAGGGGCACAGGAACGCAGGCCGCCGCCTGCCGGCACTCAGCAACGCAGACCGCCGCCTGCCGGGACTCAGGAACGCAGGACGCCGCCTGCCGGGACTCAGGAAAGCAGGACGCTGCCTGCCGGGACTCAGGAACGCAGGACGCTGCCTGCCGGGACTCAGGAACGCAGGCCGGCTCATCCGCTTCCTGAGGGGTTGAGACCTCCCCCTCGGTCTCTGTGGTGCCTGAGGCAGCCAGGTTAGTCTCCTGCTGAGGTTCCAGGGCGTGCTGTATGACATGGGGGTCAAGGGCATGGGATGTGACGTTGCTCTCAGACGTGAACGTGCCATGGCTCGGCGGCCGGGACGTGGACGTGCCTGGGCTCGGCGGCCGGGACGTGGACGTGCCTGGGCTCTGCGGCCGGGACGTGGACGTGCCGTGGCTCTGCGGCCGGGACGTGCCGTGGCTCTGAGGCCGGGACGTGGACGTGCTGTGGCTCTCGGGCTCGGACGGGACTGAAACTGGGCTCTCGGGCTCGGACGGGACTGAATCTGGGCTCTCGGGCTCGGACGGGACTGAATCTGGTCTCTCGGGCTCGGACGGGACTGGGACTGAGACTGGGCCCTCGGGCTCGGATGGGACTGAGACTGGACCCTCGGGCTCGGACAGGACTGAGACTGGGCCCTCGGGCTCGGACGGGACTAAAACTGGGCACTCAGACGTGGGCACGTGGGAAACTAGGCACTCAGATGTGGGCACGTGGGAAACTAGGCACTCCGACGTGGGCACGTGGGAAACTAGGCACTCAGACGTGGGCACGTGGGAAACTAGGCACTCAGACGTGGGCACGTGGGAAACTGGGCATTCAGACGCGGGCAGAGACAAAGCAGGGCTTTTGGGCGCGCACCTGGACTCTGGTGAACCCTGACTTACCGGCATCGACAGGTGTGTGACAGCGTCCTCCGGCCGCGTTAGTAGCGCCTGCATGCGGGTAAGCCTTGCCATCTCTATTGGGATGTAGTCCATGTACCACTGGTAATGTGGTGAGTCTTCCACGCCGACCTGCTTCAGCTGCTCCAGCAGGTCTATTTGCTCTGCCAGTCACTTCCTTGCGACCGAAAGCTCCTCCGTGTTTCTGATCTCAGACAAAACATAGTCCGCCATGACGTTGTTGGCTGCTGCGTCCTTGTTTAAGGCGGAATATTCTGTCACGTCTCCGCGACGGCGGAGAATGAGGCGGTACGCAATTGCAGTGCGAACAGTGCTTTATTTACAAAAGTGTTACACAGTGTAATCCACAACGTAAATCTAACAGAGGTCATCCAGAAACAGGCGAGGGTCAGGCGATCAGCAAACAACGTCAACAGGACTAGGAAGAAGACGAGGTCGAGGTCACAAGCAGAGTGGGTCGATACACAAAAACCGGATAGGGGAAATCTAAACTATGATGCAAAACTGGTAGCGGAGGAACCGGTTTTAAACACCATTAACATAAACGAACCAAAACCCGAGACTTAACACGAATGTAACACGAACTTGGACAAGACTATGGAAGTTATCTAAATACACGCGTAGACCAAGACAAAGACGTTCAAATATTCAATATTCTGCCCCGAGTGCTCGCAGTTGCGTGGTATAAATACACGCTGTATCATTGCGTTAGATTACTAACAGCTGCGAGCACTTGGGGCACGTGACAGCTAAAACACATGAGACAACCAGGGAGGAGACATGACAACAGATGTAAACAAAAGTCCACGTGTTTGGACTGTGAGTCAAGTCAGCTACGGAGCCGAGCAAATGCAGCGCGCATGCATGGCGCATGCGCAATGCTTCCGGGGAGATCCATGACAGTATGGTGGCCTGTGAAAACCTGGTGCAGTATTTCAAGAATAAAGTCGTAATCCAATGGCAAAATGGTAGCATGCCATCAAAGTGGCGTTCATGCATTAAAATGCAAGACGACTTCAATCTTGAAATTTATTTTATAAATGTATTTTCATTTCTTGAAAGTCTGTATTTGATTTTTTTTTTTTAAACAGTGATTCTGCATTTTCAATATAGTAGAAAATGTCTATATTTCCGATGAGATGGGTTTTCCCTGGCTGCCACACACAAGTCTAAAACTATAAAGCGTGTCTGATCTTATCTGATCGCAAAGAATTGCAAAAATTACCAGGCATTTCAGGGTTAAAACCATTTCAGATTTGAAAATGTGAGCTGAATGTAACATTAGAAATTTGACCTTTAATGGAACAGGAAGTGCAGCAGTGATAGCAGATGGCTGTTCGGGATTTCTCATTACACATCACATCGGGGAGAGAGAGAAAAAAAAGAGGCGATTAAAAAAGCCGAGCTAGGCTCCTTTTTAGTTCCTCTCAGCTCCATTATTCAGCTCATCATCTTCAAGGTCAAATTGGTCAGCTAGTACACTAGGGCATTCATCGTACAGGCAGGACATTCAGATAGGGTTTTCTTTCTTACTTACTTACTCTCTCTCTCTCTCTCTCTCTCTCTTTCTCTCTCTCTGTGTGTGCTCCCTCTCTCTGGTGACAGATTTTGGGAAAACGGTGAAGTGGAGAAAAGCCTTTTAGACACCAGGGTCTCATATCAAGCACCATATAGAGCAAAGCTTATGCTAAGATGTCAGTAGTAAGAATCAATAAACAGTAAAAATGAAATGATCTTATTCTGCTTTGTGAATTCGGCATTCAGCTTTTCACCCAGTTTCAGTGCAAATGTAGCTGTTGTGTATTGCTAGATCAACACAATCCCTCCTACTGGATTAGTAAATTAGCAAATACGGATCACACAAAAATCCCTTAGATTTTTCACCAATCGAGTGATTTGTTATTGGTGGTTCTGGTGTGGTTTGGCAGGATGCGGTTTATTAATAAGCTAGCTAGTTTTGTTCTGGCTCATGCGTCCAAAATTCATTCAAGTTCCATCCATCCATCTTCTACCGCTTACTCCCTTTCAGGGTCATGGATTCAAGTTAACTGAGCTAAATTTACCATTGCTAGCATATTCTCTCCTGAGTGAAATCACCGGGACAATTATCATTTTATTCTGTCCTTTTTCTAAATGCTGTCTGTCTGGACTTTTCCTTTGCTGTTTGATTTGTTAGTATGGAGCAAAAAATGTTGATTATGAGGGATTGCTATCTTAAATGTTAATTTTCTAGCTAGCTAGCTAGAGGGTTCGTTAATTCTCTGTAGAAGGATTGCTAGCGAGATGTAAAGGGATTGTTAGTTAGATGTAGAGGGATTGCTAGCCGGATGAAGAGGGATTATTAGTTAGATGTAGAGGGATTTCTAGTTATTGCTGGTAGATGTAGAGGGATTGCTAGGTAGATGTAGAGGGATTGCTAGCTGGATGTACAAGGATTGTTAGTTAGATGTAGAAGGATTGCTAGCTAGATGTAGAGGGATTGCTAGTTGGATGTAGAGGGATTCCTAGTTAGATGTAGAGGGATTGTTATCTATATTTAAAGGGACCGCTAGCTTCATGTAGAGGGATCCCTAGCTAGAGCTATGTTGTTGACGATATCTTGGTGGCTAGTTACTACTAGTTATGTCTTAGAAAATTTAGAGCCCTAGAGGCTTTCCCTCTATGGGAACCTATAAGGGATCTATATAGAGCAGCAGAACCCTACAATAGTGTTTCTGTACCAAAAACTATGATGCTAAGAAGCCTTTCAGGTAGCTAAGCAGCCGTAATTATCCAACGAACCCTTGAGGAACCCTTTAAGAATATATTTTCTCAAAGGGTGTTTAATTAATAGGGAAAAAAGAGTTCTTAAGGGTACATTGGCTTATTAAGGGTTCTGATTCTTTCTGATAGAAAACACTTTGTTATAAGGTTCCACCTAGAAAATACTACATACACAGTACAAGAAAAATTTAAGTATTCAGTAAGACCAGCGTGTACGCTGTTCATCAGGAGAGCCGGAGTAAAACTGATTTCAGAACAGTGTGTGACAAGACTCTCCTCAGCTCTGCTGGAATCATCAGAGATAACACAGTTATGCCTGGAGATGAACGTGTGTTTTACTGTGTTTATTCCCTGACGTAATTAAAAAATCATTAGTGTTTATAAGTGTTAAAATGCACTAGCTCGATTCAGGTTAATGGTGACGGATTACGGGTGGTGAATATTGGATTTATAGTCTAGCGCTGAGTTCATGAGGCTTCATTTCAGAGCAGATTTGGTTCCGGATTAGACGCTATGCGTGCAACGGCAATCACGCTAACCTTCAACTGTTATGAAAGATTTTAATGCTAGAGAGACTCCAGGGACCCTGGGAAGATCCTGAGGAATTTTGCATGTTCTTCTTATGTCCATGTGGGATTATTAAAGTTAAAAAAAAGTCAGCTTGTTGTACTTACATGACAATTGCTAAAATGCTTAGGATCAAAGTTGTACTCCCACCTCGCTCCTAGCATTCCAATGACAGGCTCTTTATCCACCCCATACCCTGACCAGAATAAGTGCTTACTGAAGATGAACAAATGAACGCTTATACAGTTGTGCTGGACGTGTGGTGTAATGTCTGCCAAGCGTATTGCCACGCCCCCAACCAATCCTAGCTTACATAACTTGGTGAGTGTGATGTGTATACTCAGGTTCAAGAACATGACGGAGTGCTTGGTCTTCTGTCGTTTCAGTTTAGTGCAAAACGTCAACGTTTGATTTGAGACACTATTGCCATGAATTAAATTAGGATTTAGGAAGCGCCAGAGCTCTAGTCACAGTGACACAATGGCAGTGGCGTTCACAGCAATGTCACAGCTCCAGGGTTCGATCCTGATCTCAAGTTGCTGTCTGTATGGAGTTTTGCATGTTCTCCTTGGGTTCTCTGGTTTCCTTCCAATTCTCAAAAACATGCCAGCCATGATTGCCTATGTTATATTGTGCCTAGGTGCGAATGTGTGTGTGCATGGCTGTGTTACACATCTCTCACACAGTGTTTCCGGGACAACATCTGAATGAGAAGATGTTAGAAGGAGAGCCTAACTCAGTACAGTTGTGTGGGTTGACCTTCAGTTTTTATCATTGTATGTTTGGAAGTTTTGGAGCCAAAATGCCTTCTAATTCTTCCCTGGAAAGCTAACACAGAAAATATAGACACAAATTTGTTCAGTTTATCACACCCCTGATAATGATATTGTTGTCCACTCCATTTTTGGTTAATAAGCTTCTCTGATACAAAAAAAAAACAGTTTAATAAACCTTGTACTAGTGTATATTATGAGGCTTTTACAAAATCTTGAAAGTCTGTATCTGTACGAAAGATAAAAGCAATTTCATTACCTTTCCTTTCATGTCCAGCATTAGGGATTCCTCAGGGGTGCAGTTTTAATTCTGCCTGGCTTTCTTTCTCTCTCTGTCTTAGACTAAGGTTTGAAATTAACAAAATCCTAGTTTACGGGAGACTTTTAGAAAGGATCTCTGGACGTTATGATGCTTGAGAGGACTGCAGGACAATTAAAAAAAGTAAGCTGTAAGAATGTCTCGCATCTCAAATATTTTAACAGTCTGCGGTAGGTTTGGTTTTTAATTGAAACAGCATTAGGTTCATGAATATTTTCAAATGAATAGAATGGAAGAGAGAGATGAAGACTGAACTGAATACTGATCGATTTTATCACCCGAATATTGATAAAACAGTAGTTGAATAAGTATGTATGACAGATGAATCAATGTTTATGAATATTTGAGGGAAAACGCCATTCTTGTGTGAACCCATTGTTCATGTTTGGGCTACAATAGTTAACAGGTTTGGTCGTGATGTGATGAAATGCATTAGCTACTCTGTATTCTAAATTAGCATCCATCCATCTAGCCAGCCATTTTCTATGTCGCTTATCCAAGCCTATTCCAGGGTCTAAATTAGTATACAGTGAACCCTCGCTGTATCGCGGTTCACCTTTCGCGGTCTCGCTGCTTCGCGGATTTGCATCGCACATTGTGTTCTGCATTCTGATTGGCTAAACAGTCTCTCCGCTTCTTCTCTACCTGTGTGTCAATAACGTTGCGGTTTATACACGTCCGTAAAACAGCTCTCCACATTTAAGTTTGCAAATTCTCTTACAATTTCAAGTTTCTCTAAATGCCCAGAATGTCGAAAACACACACCTGCACCGCGGGCTTTAGAAGAAAAAACCGCTGCAGCGCGGAGTCAGCGTGCAGCGGCTCAGTCAGGACGCAGTGGCTCAGTCAGGACGCAGCGGCTCAGTCAGAAGAGCAGAATACACGTGTGTCACTAGTTTCCTGCTGTACTTCGTATTTTTTTTCATAATAATTTTTTATTTTCTCCCGTTCTAATCCAATGCCTCGGGTCGCGATGGGCGGGGCTGATCTCCGCAATTTGAAGCCTTCAGTTCGTATTGATGATTAAAATTATTATTTTACAGTGCAGTAGTTATTTGTAAAAAAGAAAAAAAAAAAAGTTTATACAGTACTTTTATTTGTTAAACAAATGCTTGGGCCTGTAAAAATGTTTTGTTCTTTGCTTTCAATGTATTATGGAGTATTTCATTGTATAATAATTGTAAATAAATAAAGGTTTCTACTTCGCGGATTTCACCTATCGCGGGTTCTTTTTGGAACGTAACCCCCGCGAAAAACGAGGGATCACTGTATTGTTTCAAATATGAACTAAAACAATGCTATTGAGTACAGATGTTCACTGGTTTGAAACAACAACAACAACAACAACAAAAGTCTCAATAAGAGAGTTGTTTCTGAATGAGCTACTCTTCTTCCTCTTGACCCAGTAGAGCACAATCGCATGTACTGCTCTTTTGCTGCAAAACCTCTTAGGATTTGTTTAAGCAAATACAAAAAAAAAAAAAAAATACATTACTGACAAACAAGGCAACAACAGAGCAATGGCGACGAAAATAATTTGTGTTCTTGTCCCCATTACTCATTTGTCTTTACAGGTAGCTGGTGGGGTGTTTTTCTCTCCGACAGTCGAATCAATGGCAGCCCTGCACGCTTAGGTGTTTTGCTCTAAAAAAAATAAAATCGATGCAGATAAATAAGTGCGGAACGACCCGAGCTCGGCTTTTATTGCCGGACCAGGTGGGGGGTTGTGGTCCTGCTGAGGGATAATCCACATCTTTGTGTGAGATGGTGCGGGGTCTATAATGGGTCGTCAGGGGGCTATTAATGAGGCACAGAGTTCAGTCAGGTCATCTGAGTTTACTCATAATGCAGTTTAGCGGCATTAAGAGATGGGGAAAAAATGCCAATAAAAAAAAACGTAAAAACCTCTCTTAATCTCCGTCTAATGTGCTCAGAGAGACGTGAAATGAGATTCTGCTGGCCAGACAGACTGCTGTAACCATATTCACTCCGAAATTGGTTCATACAGCTTTAACTTGATGGCTGTAGGTCATGACTTGTGACAGGGCTACCGGTTTTATGAGGCAACCTTTGTTCAGGTCACTTGATCTGAGAAATTATTCCACTAAGAAATACAGAGCATTTAAATTGTACATTTGCCTTGCACCTCCTCGGCTGGACTTGTTGGTTCACTGGATTCCTCCTCAGATGGTGTTGTTCATTTGCTGGCTCTCTTCATGGCTGATGTTGGCATCCCACAGGATCTCTCTTCAGATGGAGTGGTTTTCAACTAGATCCCTCCTGACTTGGAGTTGTTGTCCCAATGAATCCCTTCTCATCTGCTCACCGGCTCTCTCATTTCCTAGCCGGACTTTTCGTCTCACTGGATTTCGTCTTTGATGAGGCTGACCTCTTACTTGATTTCTACTTTGCTTGAGTTGTCATCCATCTGGATCCCTCCTCAGCTAGAGCCGTTAAGCTACAGAATCCCTCTTCAGCTGACGTTGCCGTCACACTGGATTTCTCCTTGGCTGGAGTTGCCCTCTCACTGAATCTCTTAGCTGGAGTCAACATCCAATTGGATCCTCCCTCAGTGGAACTCTCCTTGGCTAACATTCTCCTCTCATTGGATGACTTCATTGCTGGAGTTGTCATCCCACTTTATCCTTCTGTAGCCGGAGTTGTCTTGTTACTGGATCTCTTATACTTAATCTATGCCTTTCCCTTTTCTGGATAATTTGTAAATCTGGGGGATTGTAAATCTGTCTGGGAGCACTGTCCGGGTCAGTGGCCATTGTGGATGCTGTGAATCATTAAAGGAAGTGAAGAGTTGCCAGAAGCCAGAAGAGTTGCTGGTGATGGTGGTGTTGTAGAATGTGGGGCAACAGGAATGTCTGGGTCTTCCTTCCTGAAAAAGAATATAAATAAACCATGAACATTTTAAACCAGCAAGTGCAACTATAATGTAGGTCACATTTGCTTTTTGGAAATACCAATTAAAAAATAAATAAATAGTCGCATCTACATCTGCAACTAATTATTATGATAATCATTCAATCTAATAATTGTTTTATGATTAATTGATTAGTTACCAAAACTATTTATTTAAAAAATGTTTGCAGCATTTCAATCAACTATAGAACTCTTCCCTAGGATTAATTATACAGCACCGATAAAAAAAGAGAATATTAGTGCTTATGTCAAACAAATGAAACACATAAACCAACAAAAAGCGTTGTTTCTGTTTATTCTGCATACTTTTTTGTAAATATATTTATTATCTGCATTTCAAACCCTGATCTGTGTAATTCCGACCGACAAATTCAAAATAATAGTAAAATAAATATCAGCTAGATTCTGTGCTAACCACAACACTCCAGTGCAGAATTTGTTTTGCTTTCTGGTGTGAGGTGTATTGGTGTAATCGTATCGTGGTATAAAGAGCGTTCACACAGGACTAATGTAGAGTGAGAGAGTGATAGTGAGAGAGTGTGAGAGAGAGAGTGTGTGAGAGAGTGAGTGTGTGTGTGTGTGTGTATGTGTGTGTGTGTGTGTGTGTGTGTGTGAGAGCGAGTGATAGTGAGAGCGAGTGTGTGAGTGAGCAAGTGCATGAGAGAGCGAGTGATAGTGAGAGAGAGAGTGATAGTGTGAATGAGAGAGTGATCGTGAGAGAGAGTGTGTTTGAGAGAGCGAGTGATAGTGAGAGAGCAAGTGTGTGTGAGAGAGCGAATGCATGAGAGAGAGAGTGATAGTGAGAGAGAGAGAGTGATAGTGAGAGAGAGTGTGTTTGAGAGAGCGAGTGTGTGTGAGAGAGAGTGATAGTGAGAAAGTGATAGTGAGAGAGAGTGTGAGAGAGATAACATGTGAGAGAGAACATGTGAGAGAGAGAGTGTGAGAGACAGAGAGACGCTGTGTACTGCTGCTTAATCATCACACCATGATAACACATCGGGTGCTAATCCTCAAGGGGCTAATGCTAATGTTTAGCCTAATAAGAATTAGCACACATGAAAGTTACGCCTCAGGGGTATAACACCTTCCCAACGCTGGCATAGTTTTAACTTGGTGCAGTGGGTTTGTTTTTCTACCCAGCCTATTGGGTTAAAAATTACCCAACTGTTGAGTTATCCAGTGTATTATTTTTTTTTATTAATAATACAAAATATGGCATGAAAGTAAGAAAGTAAAGGATGTGCTTTGACCTTTTTGAGGATCAAAAAAAAAATCTGATAATTGTCTGATAAAAGCTTATTAGTCCAACCTGAAAAAAACAAATAAAGACAGAAAGGGAAAAATGTCAAATATACTCAAAGAAAGGGGATTTTTTTAAAGCCTCAAAGTTGCAAACGTGTTGAAATCTTTTGTTTCAAAGATGGTGCTGAATTTAAGGTTTAAGGAAAGGGTCTCCAGTTAGATAAACTAACTTGCTAATAATAACCTCATGTGGTAACTTTGCTAGCTAAGTAGCATCATCATATGTCAAGGCTCAGGAAGAGCCTTGTCTTTCTTCCTTCCTTCCTTTCTTCCTTCCTTTCTCCAGTATAAGTGCATTAACTTTAGTGACATCTTCAGGACTGTTTATACTTTGTAGTTCCTTATTTATTTCAGCAGAGAGAGGAAACATTAACATTAGTGTTATTCAATGCATTGACATAATTTACACTGAAACAGGAAGTCAGGGCAGGACATACAGACTCCTCACCCTTTTTAAAATAGCCACTAGTGTTTATCTTACCTCATAGAATTTTTATTATCTCGGGGGCGGGGCGTTTCAGATTCTAGAGAGCATTTGATTGGACAGAAAAGCTGACGAGAAGCTGAAAATTCTCGATCCGTATCGCTGGTAGAGAGAGACTGTACATTTTGAACGCATATATCTTCTGAATGCGAAGTTCGACATTGTTTTGGAGCTGACATATTCATACTAAAAGCCACAAAACATCCATTTTGATTTCATGGGGACTTATTACATTACATTTATTCATTTAGCAGACGCTTTTATCCAAAGCGACTTACAAATGAGAGCACACTCACACACCAATGGTAGCAGAGCTGCATGCAAGGTGCTAGCTTGCCATCAGGGGCAACTTAGGGTTCAGTGTCTTGCCCAAGGACACTTCGGCATGGGATCACCCGGGCCGGGATTCGAACCACCAACCCTACGATTAGTGGATTAGTGGACAACCTGCTCTACCGACTGAGCCACAGCCGCCCTTTTTTTTTCAAACCGTGATTTTACACATCACGGTTTCTTGGTAGCATGATAAGCTGCGGTTTTATCTTTTTTTCTTTGTCTTATTAACTGCACAAGAGAGAGAGAAAAGAAAGAGACTGTTTATAGCTGCTATAACGTAAATGATAACAGGAGCTAACTTGTTTTGCAGACGTTCCACAGCATTAAACATGATAAGAAACCAACAAAAACATCAGCTAGCTATTGATAGTGTTATACTGGTTAGCTTAAACTCTTTTTCTTTAACTTGCACAAACCTAAATTTACTTTTTAACTGGTCAAGACTGGCTGGCTATCTGTATTGACCATAATTTACCTCAGATTCACATTGAAGCTAAGTCTCTGTAGTACTGCTGTATTTGTTCAGCACAGTAGAAGCCTTCCCCCAGGTCCTAGTGCCCCGCCTTCTTTGTGTACTGTGCATTTGGACACACAATGACATTATAATATAAACCTATAAAATACATTTCAATGGGGGGGGGGGGGAGCCACACCCAGAAATACCAACAGTAGCAGTGACATGAGCGACTTGTAGCTCGCTAGCGTGAATGCAGGGTTGGAGTACAACATGGTTCCCCTATTGTTTCACACCGAGAGCGTGAACACACTCATTATACACTGAATGTGTTATTTTTCTGGCACTAATGCCTCACACAGAGTGCGAATGATAAAACTACAGATTCCAGCTGGCTGAACACTTGGAGAGAAAAAAAAAGCCCATCGAGTTAATGTCGAGTTCTGTGCGTAAAACACTGTGTGTTCTCTGTGTGTGTTTTTTATTTGTTTTAGTGTTCTCGTCTTACTCCATTTGAATCCCTGAACTGAGGCAAAAACAGTTGGAGCACCTCATACACCAATTTACTCAGGGGTTAGCTGATTACTTTTCCAACATGAATTAGAACAAAAGGCAACTAAATCACTGTGATGGTAACAGCTACAGAAGATTTCGTTTTAGAGAATTCTGTCATATCTAGTGTGTTAACAGTGTGCTAAAATCTGAATCTAGAAAAGAATAAATAGATGAAAATAGAGATATTTGCTTGTTCAGTAACATACAATGTCTAATATGGACGTTTTCTGACTTTTGTAACTGCAGTTACTTAGATAAGCTAGCTTGCTAACAATAACCTCCTGAGGTTAAGTAGCATCATTACGTGCCATGGCTCAGGAAGTAATTCTTTCTTTCTTTCTTTCTTTCTTTCTTTCTTTCTTTCTTTCTTTCTTTCTTTCTTTCTTTCTTTCTTTCATTAATTTCTTCTTTCCTTCCATTCTTTCTTTCTTTGTAGTTGTAGGCAAAGTGAGTCTTTTTTTTTCATTTCTTTTTCTTTCGTTTTTCTTTGTTTTTTCTTATTGGTTTCTTTGTAGAAAGGTAGGCAAAATGAGTCTTTCTTTAATTTTTTCTTTGTAGTTGTACGCAAAATTAGTTTTTCTTTTTTCTTTTTTCTTTCTTTCTTTGTAGGTGCAGGCAAAATTAGTCTTTATTTTTTTTCTTTTTCCCCTTTTCAGTGTAAGTGTAGGCAAAAATAGTTCTTTCTTTTGTTTGTAGGTCTATCTTTCTCAAGTCTACCTTTCTTTTTCCTCATTTCCTTCCTTCCTTCCGTCCCGTTGTTATAAAATGTATGTG
>JAFFST010053599.1:184805-198372 GCA_022414735.1 Noturus placidus
GTTGGTGTTTGATGATGAATGTTGGAGTTTGATGATGAATGTTGGTGTTGATGATGAGTGTTGGTGTTTGATGATGAATGTTGGAGTTTGATGATGAATGTTGGTGTTTGATGATGAGTGTTGGTGTTTGATGATGAATGTTGGAGTTTGATGATGAATGCTGGTGTTTGATGAAAGTTTGTGTTTGGTGTTTGACGATGAAAGTTGCTGTTTGATGATGAATGTTGGTGTTTGATGATGAAAGTTGGAGTTTGATGATGAAAGTTGGTGTTTGATGATGAATGTTGTAGTTTGATGATGAGTGTTGGTGTTTGATGATGAATGTTGGAGTTTGATGATGAATGTTGGTGTTTGATGATGAATGTTGGTGTTTGATGGTTAATGTTGGTGTTTGATGATGAATGTTGGTGTTTGATGATGAAAGTTTGTGTTTGGTGTTTGATGAAAGTTGCTGTTTGATAATGAATGTTGGTGTTTGATGATGAAAGTTGGAGTTTGATGATAAAAGTTGGTGTTTGATGATGAAAGTTAGAGTTTGATGATAAAAGTTGGTGTTTGATGATGAATGTTGTAGTTTGATGATGAACGTTGTAGTTTGATAGTGAATTTTGGAGTTTGGTGTTTGATGATGAATGTTGGTGTTTGTTGATGATTGTTGGTGTTTGATGATTGTTGGTGTTTGATGATGGATGTTGGAGTTTGGTGTTTGATGAAAGTTGGTGTTTGATGAGGAATGTTGTAGTTTGATGAAGAACGTTGAAGTTTGATAGTGAATGTTGGTGTTTGATAGTGAATGTTGGTGTTTGAGGGTTACTGTTGGTGTTCGATGATGAATGTTGGTGTTTGATGGTTAATGTTGGTGTTTGATAGTGAGTGTTGGTGTTTGATGATGAAAGTTGGTGTTTGATGATGAATGTTGGAGTTTGATGATAAATGTTGGAGTTCGGTGTTTGATGATGAAAGTTGGTGTTTGATGATGAATGTTGGAGTTTGGTGTTTGATGATGAAAGTTGCTGTTTGATGATGAATGTTGGAGTTTGGTGTTTGATGATGAAAGTTGGTGTTTGATGATGAATGTTGGTGTTTGATGATGATTGTTGGTGTTTGATGATGGATGTTGTAGTTTGTTAATGAACGTTGAAGTTTGATAGTGAATGTTGGAGTTTGGTGTTTGATGATGAATGTTGGAGTTTGATGATGAATGTTGGTGTTTGATGATGGATGTTGGAGTTTGAGGCTTAATGTTGGTGTTTGATGATGAAAGTTGCTGTTTGATAGTGAATGTTGGTGTTTGATGGTTACTGTTGGTGTTCGATGATGAATGTTGGTGTTTGATGGTTAATGTTGGTGTTGATGATATGTTGGAGTTTGGTGTTTGATGATGAATGTTGGAGTTTGATGATGAATATTGGTGTTTGATGATGATTGTTGGAGTTTGATGATGAAAGTTGGTGTTTGATGATGAATGTTGAAGTTTGATAGTGAATGTTGATGTTTGATAGTGAATGTTGGTGTTTGATGATGAATGTTGGTGTTTGAGGGTGAATGTTGGAGTTTGGTGTTTGATGATGAATGTTGGAGTCTGGTGTTTGATGATGAATGTTGGAGTTTGCTGAAGAATGTTGGAGTTTGATGATGAATGTTGGTGTTTGATGATGAATTTTGGAGTTTGGTGTTTGATGATGAATGTTGGTGTTTGATAGTGAATGTTGATGTTTGAGGCTGAATGTTGGTGTTTGATGATGAAAGTTGGTGTTTGATGATGATTGTTGGTGTTTGATGGTGAATGTTGATGTTTGAGGCTTAATGTTGGTGTTTGATGATGAAAGTTGCTGTTTGATGATGAATGTTGGAGTTTGATGATGAATGTTGGAGTTTGGTGTTTGTTGATGAAAGTTGGTGTTTGATGATGAATGTTGTAGTTTGATGATGAACGTTGTAGTTTGTTGATGAACATTGAAGTTTGATAGTGAATGTTGGAGTTTGGTGTTTGATGATGAATGTTGGAGTTTGATGATGAATGTTAGTGTTTGATGATGATTGTTGGTGTTTGATGATGGATGTTGGAGTTTGAGGCTTAATGTTGGTCTTTGATGATGAACGTTGAAGTTTGATAGTGAATGTTGGTGTTTGATGGTTACTGTTGGTGTTCGATGATGAATTTTGATGTTTGAGGCTGAATGTTGGTGTTTGATGATGAAAGTTGGTGTTTGATGGTGAATGTTGATGTTGGAGGCTTAATGTTGGTGTTTGATGATGAAAGTTGCTGTTTGATGATGAATGTTGATGTTTGAGGCTGAATGTTGGTGTTTGATGATGAAAGTTGGTGTTTGATGGTGAATGTTGATGTTGGAGGCTTAATGTTGGTGTTTGATGATGAAAGTTGCTGTTTGATGATGAATGTTGATGTTTGAGGCTGAATGTTGGTGTTTGATGATGAAAGTTGGTGTTTGATGGTGAATGTTGATGTTGGAGGCTTAATGTTGGTGTTTGATAGTGAATGTTGGTGTTTGATGGTTACTGTTGGTGTTCGATGATGAATGTTGGTGTTTGATGGTTAATGTTGGTGTTTGATAGGGAGTGTTGGTGTTTGATGATGAAAGTTGGTGTTTGATGATGAATGTTGGAGTTTGATGATGAATGTTGGAGTCCGGTGTTTTATGATGAAAGTTGGTGTTTGATGATGAATGTTGGAGTTTGGTGTTTGATGATGAATGTTGGAGTCTGGTGTTTGATGATGAATGTTGGAGTTTCATGATGAATGTCGGAGTTTGGTGTTTGATGATGAGTGTTGGATTTTGATGATGAATGTTGGTGTTTGATGATGATTGTTGGTGTTTAATGGTGAATGTTGATGTTTGAGGCTGAATGTTGGTGTTTGATGATTAAAGTTGGTGTTTGATGATGATTGTTGGTGTTTGATGATGAATGTTGATGTTTGAGGCTGAATATTGGTGTTTGATGATGAAAGTTGGTGTTTGATGATGAACGTTGGAGGTTGATGATGAATGTTGGAGTTTGGTGTTTGTTGATGAAAGTTGGTATTTGATGATGAATGTTGTAGTTTGATGATGAATGTTTGTGTTTGATGATGAAAGTTGGCGTTTGATGATGAATGTTGAAGTTTGATAGTGAATGTTGGTGTTTGATAGTAAATGTTGGTGTTTGATGTTTAATGTTGGTGTTTGATGATGAATGTTTGTGTCTGATGGTTAATGTTGGTGTTTGATGATGAATGTTGAAGTTTGATGATGAATGTTGGAGTTTGGTGTTTGATGATGAAAGTTGGTGTTTGATGATGAATGTTGGAGTTTGGTGTTTGATGATGAATGTTGATGTTTAAGGGTGAATGTTGCTGTTTGATGATGAAAGTTGGTGTTTGATGATGAATGTTGGTGTTTGATGATGAATGTTGGATTTTGATGATGAATGTTGGTGTTTGATGATGAATGTTGGTGTTTGAGGGTGAATGTTGGTGTTTGAAGATGAAAGTTGGTGTTTGATGATGAATGTTGGAGTTTGGTGTTTGATGATGTATGTTGGAGTTTGATGGTGATTGTTGGTGTTTGATGTTGGAGTTTGATGGTGATTGTTGGTGTTTGATGATGGATGTTTGAGGGTGATTGTTGGTGTTTGATAATGAACATTGGAGTTTGATGATGGATGTTGGAGTTTGGTGTTTGATGATGGATGTTAGAGTTTGGTGTTTGATGATGAATGTTGTAGTTTGATGATGAATGTTTGTGTTTGATGATGAAAGTTGGCGTTTGATGATGAATGTTGAAGTTTGATAGTGAATGTTGGTGTTTGATAGTAAATGTTGGTGTTTGATGTTTAATGTTGGTGTTTGATGATGAATGTTTGTGTCTGATGGTTAATGTTGGTGTTTGATGATGAATGTTGAAGTTTGATGATGAATGTTGGAGTTTGGTGTTTGATGATGAAAGTTGGTGTTTGATGATGAATGTTGGAGTTTGGTGTTTGATGATGAATGTTGATGTTTAAGGGTGAATGTTGCTGTTTGATGATGAAAGTTGGTGTTTGATGATGAATGTTGGTGTTTGATGATGAATGTTGGAGTTTGATGATGAATGTTGGTGTTTGATGATGAATGTTGGTGTTTGATGATGAATGTTGGTGTTTGAGGGTGAATGTTGGTGTTTGATATTGAATGTTGGTGTTTCATGATGAATGTTGGAGTTTGGTGTTTTGATGATGATTGTTGGTGTTTGATGATGAATGTTGGAGTTTGGTGTTTTGATGATGATTGTTGGTGTTTGATGATGAATGTTGGAGTTTGATAGTGAACGTTGTTGTTCGATAAAGAATGTTGATGTTTGAAGGTTATTGTTGGTGTTCGATGTTCAATGTTGGTGTTTGATGTTCAGTGTTGGTGTTTGAGGGTGAATGTTGGTGTTTGATGATGAAAGTTGGTGTTTGATGATGAATGTTGGAGTTTGATGGTGATTGTTAGTGTTTGATGATGTATGTTGGAGTTTGGTGTTTTGATGATGAATGTTGGCATCTGATGATGAGTGTTGGTGTTTGATGTTGATTGTTTGTGTTTGATGATGAATGTTGATGTTTGGGGGTGATTGTTGGTCTTTGATGTTGAATGTTGGTGTTTCGATTCAGAATATTGATGGTTGAGGGAAAATTCGGATATTTTAATATTATGGGTGTTTATCCGTGTGTGAATGTAAATATGTTTAGTCATTTTAAATTATTTATTTATTGGACTGATTTAAACACTTTGGTAATACTGGAGATGAATAATATCACGTCCACAGAGATATTCTGAGATGAATTGCATTGAATTAAACTGAAAGAGTGTAAGAAGGAGATTAAAGCTTGAACTCTTTCAATAGCAGAACAAGTGTTAGAAATGTAAGATGTACAAGAAAGAGATGAAAGAAAGACAAATGCAGTAAGGAAAGAGATAAAGAGAAAGCGCTAGGCATGAAGGGCACACCGGTATTGTTCTTTATGGAGAATCAGTTGTTCATCACCACTCTGACTGCTCTCTCCTCTCTCTCTCTCTCTCTCAACCCTCCCCACCAACTTCTCTCTTACTGCTCACCTATTTTTCATTTTCTTCATCTTTTTTCTGTCCCTTTGTGCCATTCCACCATATGTGGTTCATTTCGGACCTATTATTCTTCTAATTCCTAATTCCTTGCATCTTATCTCCTTCCACCCCTTTTTTTTAACTATCATCCTTTTTCCTGTCTTTCTCTCTCTCTCTTTCTCTCTCTCTCTCTCTCTCTCTCTCTCACACACACACTCTTTCTCTCTCAGAATGACTCCTGGGGGAAGCAGTACTCGTACGCTCTCTTCAAGGCCATGAGTCACATGCTGTGTATCGGTTATGGAGCTCGAGCGCCGGTCAGCATGTCCGATCTGTGGATCACAATGCTCAGCATGATCGTGGGAGCGACGTGTTATGCCATGTTCGTGGGTCACGCTACGGCACTCATCCAGTCACTCGACTCCTCACGCAGACAGTACCAGGAGAAGGTAAGAAAACTATCTCCACTTTACACTTTCACTTGGTGTTCTCCTCATGCTCTTGACACTACAGCTGAAGTCACATGACCCAGGTCTTCTCTATTATTATTATTATTATTATTATTATTATTATTATTATTATTAACAAAACAGTTGCTTTAAAATGCCTTTTTATTTACTTTATATACTGAGGGAAACAGTTCCAATGCCTGACCCAATTGTCTGTCTTTCTGTCTATCTGTCTGAGTGTCTGTTGATCTAGATCTAGTCTGTCTGTGATGAATGTTGAAGTTTGATAGTGAATGCTGGTGTTTGATAGTGAATGTTGGTGTTTGATGATGAATGTTGGTGTTTGATGATGAATGTTGGTGTTTGATGGTGAATGTTGGTGTTTGATGATGAATGTTGGTGTTTGATAGTGAATGTTGGTGTTTGATGATGAATGTTGAAATTTGATAGTGAATGTTGGTGTTTGATAGTGAATGTTGGAGTTTGATGATGAAAGTTGGTGTTTGATGATGAATGTTGGTGTTTGAGGGTGAATGTTGGTGTTTGATGATGAAAGTTGGTGTTTGATGATGAATGTTGGTGTTTGATGATGAGTGTTGGTGTTTGATAGTGAATGTTGGTGTTTGATGATGAATGTTGGTGTTTAAGGGTGAATGTTGGAGTTTGATGATGAATGTTGGTGTTTGATGATGAATGTTGGTGTTTGATGATGAATGTTGGTGTTTGATAGTGAATGTTGGTGTTTGATGATGAATGTTGAAATTTGATAGTGAATGTTGGTGTTTGATAGTGAATGTTGGAGTTTGATGATGAATGTTGGTGTTTGAGGGTGAATGTTGGTGTTTGATGATGAAAGTTGGTGTTTGATGATGAAAGTTGGTGTTTGATGGGGCGGCTGTGGCTCAGTCGGTAGAGCGGGTTGTCCACTAATCCACTAATCGTGGGGTTGGTGTTTCAAATCCCGGCCCGGGTGATCCCATGCCGAAGTGTCCTTGGGCAAGACACTGAACCCTAAGTTGCCCCCGATGGCAAGCTAGCACCTTGCATGGCAGCTCTGCTACCATTGGTGTGTGATTGTGCTCTCATTTCTAAGTCGCTTTGGATAAAAGCGTCTGCTAAATGAATACATGTAAATGTAAATGATGTTTGAGGGTGAATGTTGGTGTTTGATGGTGATTGTTGATGACACTTGATGACAAAGTGTCCATAGTGTATGAATGGGTGTGTGAATGTGTACGTGATTGTGCCCTGTGATGGATTGGCACCCTGTCCAGGGTGCACCCTGATGAATGTTGGAGTTTGATGGTGATTGTTGAGTTTGATGATGAATGTTGGCGTTTGATGATGATTGTTGATGACACTTGATGATAAAGTGTCCATAGTGTATGAATGGGTGTGTGAATGTGTATGTGATTGTGCCCTGTGATGGATTGGCACCCTGTCCAGGGTGCACCCCGCTTTGTGCCTGATGCTCATTGGTATAGGCTCCAGGTTCCCCTGTGACCCTGATGGAAAGGGTATATAAGCGGTGTAGAAGATGGATGGATGTCTCTGCCTGTGTATCTCCGAACTTCTGCCTGTCTGTCTCTCTGAACTTTTTTGCCTTTCAATCTGTCTGTCTGACTTTTTTTTTCTTACTATCTATATATCTTTCGGTCTGTCTCTAACTGTCTGTCTGTATTTTTCTATCTGTTTCTTGTTCTAAATAACTAACTATCTTTCTGTCTGTCTGTCATGTGTCTTTTGAAATCTGTACAGTAACATCTTTTCTGTAGCCTCAGGGCAAAACTGTGCAGTACAGCGATAAACATGTCCAGACATGCAGGCAGACAGTCCGACAGACAGATAGACAGACAGACAGGCTCTGGAATGTATAGAACATATTGATCAGCTCAGAGACCTGTTGGCATGGTAACGGATAATGCAGAGTTTTTAACAGCTTCATTAAACATGCAAAAAAATCAGACATCTGAAAGACAAGAAACAGTGGGAAGCTGAACACACACACACACACACACACACACGCGCGCGCACACACACACACACACACATACACGCACATGCACAGTGAAGAGAGATGTATTTATACATCTAAATAGTGGTGATAATAAATACACATACATGTATATGCAAATTAAATGACTGCGTATGGAATATTTTGTGTGTCAGAACTATTGGGCAAAAAAACATGACCTGTGCGCCGTACATATTAACATACATAGTAACATCTGAGATTAGACTTTACGGACTTTCTCCTTTCCTTTTTACACTTCTTAAACAATTATCAACAAATATATGAAACGTCTATTTATTAAAAACAATTTATTGCCGTCAAAATTTCTGAAAGTCCGGTTACTTAAAAATTTCTTGTTTACAAAGGTTTGGATAAGTGACGAGCATGACCGAACAGCGACATCGGGTAACTTTCAATACTTAACCATTGGCAATTAGTTTAAGTCTGTAAATAAGAAGATTTGGTGATGTTTTGCTTCGTAGTGGTACTTAAGTGCGTTAAGACTTTTGACTAAGACTCTGAATGGAAGAGACGTCTGTTTTGGACTTGAGGTGGAGAATAAATGCTCACTTTATCCAGCTGTCTTTATCCGTTTTGTTTTCTTCATGGTGTTTTTAAAAAATAAATAAAATAAAATAAAATGTCTATGAAAGTCTCTTTTCTGAGCTACTGTCTCTAGTATGAAAGCCTGTTTCCGGAACGTATGAGAAAATATCGTTAACTCGCAGTTGTTATGTTTCACCTTACGATTGCAAGTTAATATGCAATACAGGACGAAGACGACTTTCTGCAGTGCTTTGTTTTCGGCTCCTTGTTGGTTGCGTACGTTAAGTAGCTAGCTTAAACAAGCCTGAAGGCTTCTGGTTTAAAACATGTGACCTTTTCCTGACCCCTGTGTTCGTGGTTCTCGGCTCTCTGTTCGTTTCTAAGCCGAATCGTGGCTGCAATACTCTTACCGTGATTGCTCCATGTGCTTAAGTGCACTGAATTTATCTTCAGTAAATGAGCTGTCGTCTGTGGGTATAAGAGAAACCCTTAGAGAAAGTGAAAGAAAGAGAAAGGAGATATGACAGCACATAGCAGAAAACAATAGAAAGGAAGAGAAAGCGCATAGGGATGGGTAGATTATCTCTTCTCTCGGCTGCGTCTCGGGCTCTTGTGTCATTTTATATACGCTTTTTTTTCTTGGAAGGCTTTTAATAAACCCAGCACGCTCACAGGCTCTGAGAGATCAGGCTCGTTCGTCCCAGAGGTGCAGAGGCTTAACATGTCAGACTCTCTGTGGGGTTTGTTGGGGTTTGGGTTTAATGTACACGGATCATTACAGCATGAGACAGAGCGTCCTATGGTTAATAGCGTTACACACAAATGGGAGGATATCAAGTGGACGTATTCTTTATTTAGCCCAGCTGCCTAAAAAGAGAGTTCAAACGAGTTCAGTAGCAAAAGGCACACCACATCGTCACTGTCGAGTCCTGGATTGTGATTGGTCAGAAGAACAGTTACTTATTTCTGACATTAAATGTAACTATAAATGGATAAAAAGTATGACATGTCATTCATTAATAGATTTTTTTAAATTAATTTGTAAATTGGTGCTGTGGTGTAAGAGGAAAGGAACATATCCGCATGTGGTGTTATAGCAGATTACAACAGACTTCTGGTGTTTATTTGAGTTCATGCCAATATGGCGTTGACGTTTGGTTTATGGACGATGCTAAGCACAATTACAGTGTAATCGCAGTCATACCGAGTCTTTCCTCTGTCCCCTACCGGCGTATCTGAGGTAAAAGTCGACGTTCCTGAGGATTTTGTAGTGTTTCCGCATGTCCAGAAGGGCTGGATTTACATTACTGTCCAAAAGTCCACTAAACGTCCACGACGATTAACGTTTACCGTCTTTATTCGGATCAGACTCCACTGCTAATACACAGTGAGACGCTAATTAGTCATGAAGCATTTATACACTTAAAACTTTATGCATTATAGACTAGGAAAAGCTTTTTAGACTGGCCGAGCTCCGAGTTCCTCAAACTAATGAGATTCTCTGGGCGGGAAGCTCCATGCGAAATGCCATCAATTTACCTGTCGTTCTCAGTACAGGGTCTTATCTGAAGAAAAGAAACGAACACGCACACACACACACACACAAACACACACACACACACACACATCACTCAGGTCACCTTGACAATGACGAGGCAGGCTTTTTATTCATTTACATCCCGTCCACCGGCTCCTGCATTAGCTTTTATCTTGGGTTTTAAACACGATGTCCTGGTGCTGTAGGAACAGTGTGGTCAATACAAGTGAACACGCACACACACACGCACAGCCTGCACTTTCATTAGCGCTCACAATGTCACCGTTACGTTTCGTGCTCGCTGAGTGAATGGATATTAGATGACGTCTGATCACGGAGACATTAAATTTATCTCCGATGTGCAGAGCTTTGGCAGATGTGAGAGAAAGAGAGAGAGAGAATTACTTATGACAAGCAAAATATCTGCGGCAAGAGACATTTAATTTAAAGTTCTCAATTCTGTGCATATTCACATATGAGTATACGTAGCTATTACAGTTAGCTCGCTTTTCTAATCTAATATAACGTAAAGCACATGACGGATTTTCACACTGATTAGTGTGTTATTTAATTTGCATTTAGCTATTTTGGTCACCAAACCAGGGCCTTAAAGATGAGATACATGTGGAGAGCATTTCGATCCAAATCTACAGAAATCTATAGAACATTCAGATCAATTCAGCACATAGAGCTCGGACATGAATCAGAGATCAGATAAAGATTAGATGGGCACATGCTGCCTGAGTACGTTTGTGTCAATCTAGACCAACTCACATTTAAATGTTATATTTACGGTACACACACATTACAGTACTTGATGTCTCATTCCCAGTTAATGGAGCTTGGCCAGCTGATCACTAGAGATTTGTCATTCACAAAGAAGTCGACTTTTTGAGCTGACTCTTCTTGAAGAATGTCAGGAGCCGAATCACAAGAAACACAATAATCTCAGTCCAATTTAAGACAATATAATCAGTTTATATTAAATTCTGATCATTTTAACCAGTGGTTCTTGGCGATCTAAACACTAGTGATGTGTCGTTTCCAAAAGAGTCGACTCTTTGAGGTGAACGTTTGGAGCAGACTCTCGAGAAATAAAATGAGCGTGGACAGAATTAGAAAAATAAAATCAGACTATATTCATTTCAGATCACTTCAGTTAATAGTGCTTGGTGATCTGATCGCTAATGATGTACCATTCACAAAAGCGCCAACTCTTTGAAGCAGCGGTTTCGGTGAACATCAGGAGTCGACTCACTAGAAACAAAATGAGCTTGGACAGAATTTGGAAAATAAAATCAGACTACAGTTAGTTCATATAACTTTAATTAATGATGTGTGGGCGATCTGATAGCTAGTGATTGTGTCATTCGCAAAAGAGTCAACTCTTTGAGCCAGCTGTTTGAGCTGAAAATCAGGAGTCGACTCAGGAGAAACAGAAGGAGCTCGGACGGAGTTGCAAAAATAAAGTCAGACCATATTAATTTCGGATGACTTTAATTAACGGTGCTTCGGGATCTGATGTGTCGTTTGAAAAAGAGTCGAATCTTTGAACTGACTCTTTTAGCCGAGCCGACTTGCAAGACACAAAAGGGGCTTCGGCCAGAATTAGGTGGAACAAAAACACTAACTTCTCGCAGAAATAACAAAAATACAGCACCAAAAAAAAAAATAAATTAGTGTCAGAATCACTAATCACATCACAAACATTTTAATATAAACATATTTCACATGTTTCTGGGTTAAGTTTTCCTGCACATAAGCTTCTCGACTCCCCCGTGAAAGTCTAATTGAATTTCTAAAACCCATAAGCTGGCGTCTGAGTTTCAAAAGGGGAAACATGATATCATGACCTTTTTATTTCTCCGCATGGTTTCATATTCGTTCGCAGCAAATTAAGATATATAATATTTCCATATTTTATTGCCGCCAGGAACAAGCAGCTTTCCATCATTTCCACCTGAGTGAGGGATTGTCAAACGGTGTAGAAGCAAAGTACCTTGCAGCACGAGAGTTATATTTTATGTTTCAGCAGCAGGAAAAGTAGAGATGAAGTAGAGGAAAAAAGAGAGAGAGAACTCTGGAGAGAAGGTGACTGGTCAGGCTGATTGCTTGTAACTCCTAATACAACCCTGCTACTGATCGCTAAACGGTTAGTATGATGCCTAACTCGAAGAAGCGAACAGTCAGAAAGAAAAAGAAGTTCTCATTACTGCATTATAATCACTAACTCTAAAATCAATGCAGATACAGTATCTCTACAATGACGGGGAAAAAGCTCATGAAGATTTGAAGAAAAGGTGTAACTTATGTTGAATAGTCGAATAATTGTAAATTACAAGTATTGACAGATAATTAGTTTTTGTATTGGCTAAGGAAGGAATAAATCAAACCCTCCGTCAACGGAACAGGAGAACGGAAGGAGTCTCCAGTGTCAGAGTCAGAGGTAAAGCGCTTTGTGGTTTCTCGGTAATGTGACGAAATGTGGAGTGGTTTTTTGCGTTTTACTAACTTAAAAAGAGAGTATTGTATCCATGGTAACAGCTCATTCACAGGTACATGTACAGAGAATGCTGCACTAATCATAAAATGATTAAAAAAATTGTTGGCATGGTAACTGGATTTTTAACATGTACAGAAGGAGTCGCCAGTGTCAGCACTTTTTAACGTTCAGAGGTTAAAGCTGTAAGTTTAAGTTTTCCAAGTTCAGGACAGAGGAGTTTTGTCACGTCTCCGCGACGGAGGAGAAGGAGGCTGGACACAATCACAGTGTGAACAGTTCTTTATTTACATGAGAGGCAGGCAGTTTAATCCAAGATGTAATCCCAACAGAGGTAATCTATAAACAGGCGAGGGTCAGGCGATCATGCAGACAGTGCTAAACAGGGTTAGGCAGAAGACGAGGTCGTTGTCACGGAAAACGGGGTCGGTACACTACTCACAAAACGGGAAATCAATTAAAGCTAAATGCTAACGGCTATGGCACAGAGATACTGAGACGAAGGCGCTAGACGGGTTAGCAGAGAAACCCGTCTAGACCAAACTAACTCGGACTAAACAAAACATGAGACTCAGAACAGGAAACAGGACGTGAACTCGGACTGGTCTAAGAAAGTATTCTAAACTCACCCGGAGACAGAAGCAGAGACATACATACATTCAGACATTCAATATTCCGCGCCGAGTGCTCGCAGTTGCGTGGTATAAATACACGCTGTATCATTGTGTTAGATTACTGACAGCTGCGAGCACTTGGGACACGTAACAGCTAAAACACATGAGAGAACCGTGGAGGAGACATGACAACATAAATGTAAACAAAAGTCCACGCGTTAGGAACTGTCATTGGAGTCCGCTATGGAGACGAGCAAATGCAGTGCGCATGCACACTGCTTCCGGGGAGATACATGAGAAGTTTACAGTACTTTGCGGTTTCTCGGAAACACGACAAGCTGCATTTTTGTTTTTTTTATGCCCTTGATAGTTTTTTTTTTTTTTTTATCATATTTAGTCAATCTTATTCTGTTTTTTGTTGTTGGTTTTTATAGTTGTGAATTATATTCTAGAAATTCCCTGCCTTGTATTACCAAAATTCCCTGCCTTATATTCTGAAAATTCCCTGCCTTTTATTCCAGATATTACCTGCCTGTCACGGATCGGAGGAGGAGGCAGGAAGTAATCGCGAGAGACTTTATTTATAATTACACAAAACACAAACCAAAAACACTCCTAGTATCCAACTTAGCAGTTAGCTCAAAAACAAAGAAGTATAGTTCCGTGTCCATGTAGTTCAAGCGTTCCGATTACTTCGGGTGACTCAAACAATAACCCGCAACTTGGTGCCGAAAACCAGAAACTTAAATAGAGCTCATTTAATTAACCAGAACACAAAACAGCTGCCGCTTGTTGTCCATCCTTCCGGCATGCAACCACGTGAGATGGTCACATGACCG
>JAFFST010053600.1:0-11302 GCA_022414735.1 Noturus placidus
TGTATATATATATATATATATATATATATATATATATATATATATATAGTCATGACTGACTATGCAAATATGATTAGATAATTCCATTAATAAAAATACAACAACAAAGATGCATAATAAGTAAATTACTACCGTGAGTCATTAGTATGCGGTCTCTGTCTGTGAAAAGTGTAGGTTTATATTTAGTTGTTTCTTTATATGTAAACAAATCATTTCATGCCTTTTTGCCACCATATACTGTATATTTCTATATCATATATTATTTTAGTTTATACAACAGCACTGGGAATTCTTGCTTCTGATCCATGTGAAGGATTAGTCTGTAAAGGACAAATCGCAGGTTTATTTGAATCTGCTAATACATTTTCAGTTCTTTTTATTCCAACTTCACCATTTCTCCACCAATTTGGTTCTGCCAGTCTCCACCCACCAGCCAGGTCGTCCCACGCAATTACATGACTACTACTAAGGCTAATACGTGCTTCCTCCAAGACACATGAAGTGATCCACTGCATCACAGGGCAGCGTAACACACTTGGATGAAAGTGCTTCTTCCCCATACATGACCTCACAGATGCCCATGATTACCTAGTGTCACTGTGATTGACAGGGAAGAGAGAGTATGCCAAATTACACAAGGGCTAGATGCTCTACATTTGTTGACGCAGTGTAGTTCTTCTGTGAGGAAGTGTTTATTTAGCATTTTTTGGAAGGAGTCTCCAGTGTCTGGACTTTGTAAGCGTAAAGCAGAAGTGTTCAAACACCTTTGAAGCTTTCAAACTTTGAAGAAAACTTTCACACCTTTGAAGCTTTTTGGAGTTTCTCTTTACCATGACAAGCTGCAGAGAGAGGAAGACAAACTGGTGAATGTTGTATGAAATGCCTCTGAAAACTTTGTCTGCTACAAAGAACTTTACAACTTATAGTGAAGTACACCGTCTGGTGAGGCTGGTGAGTGAACAAATGTTTATAGCTGGTGTAATGTACGTGATAACTTGCTATAACAAAAAACTATAAACACACACGAAATGTACATGTCATTATGTCATTCAGACAAAATGCAACTGTTGGCAAATCGATGCGGTTCAAAATGAATAAAGCACTTTGGAATACGTTGTTCTTTGAAAATCCGACCCTGTCATTGATTAGTTTCCTGTAACAGCACACCCTGTCATGTTTTATTCCTTAGTTACTCGTTATATTGTATTTATAATAATAATAATTATTATTATTATTATAAATACCCAGACTGATATGACATGACAATTAATTTATTTTGAAAGTATATATATATATATATATATATATATATATATAAAATTTTCAGGTTGAATCCTTGAACCGTAATGACATTTATAAATATTTTTGTTGTTTTTTTTTTAAATATGGCGATGCCCAAATGGCACTCCATACAGAGAAAGAACCACCGCGATCCATCAAATCCAAATAAATAAAATAAAATATTTAAAAAAAAAAAACATGCTTCTGAAAGAGCTTTAGAAATACTGCCTGGCAAGCAAGTATTGAGATGAGATATATTGTTTGTTCCCTTTTTTCCCTTCCCAACCCAACTGAGGCACTGTTTCTGCAGTGCTCTGGATGATGTACGATGTAGGCAGGATGTTAAAACAGTCAGACATTTTGTGCCAGCGGCACGGTCTGGGCTGCTAGCATGCAGCTTTTGTTCCTCTGAAAGGAACATGATGAGGAGCATTTATTCCTCTTGCCTTCTTTGTGCGCTATAGGTATTATGCTGCGGGTTTTCCGCCTGTGTCCCAAAACTCTCGCACCATTGTGGGGTTTTTTTTCCCCCAACGTTATACTGTACACTAATCTTTTAATATTTTAGAACATTCATAGGAACTACAGTGACACTTTCAATGATGCCCCTGGTCATAAATCATTACAACTCTGCTTATAACTCGTCTCTTTTATTAGTTGCCAGTGATTCCTTGGAAACATTTTTATAAACTCATTTTAATAATGCCTCATAAAGCTTTAATAATGTGCTACTGTATAAATAATTCATCGATAACATGTAATGATATTGTAACACAAGTGTAACACAACCCACTCTTCATTATAATACCCTGTGCTGTCCTGCACACACCTTTAGATCTTATAATTACATACAGCAAATATACTGTAGAATTTATTAACAGTTATAAAAGCATTATAAACATTACGTTATATTTTGATTTCCAGATTCATTACGGGAAAAAAACCCTACATGTACATTATTGCGGTTTTGAAACTTGAATATCAAAATAAAAAGAACATTATAATTAATATAAATATGAAGTACATGCCTTTATACTCATTAGATACAACTTTTATAGACATAGATGTTATTCCACTTCATGTACATTATAAATATACCACTGGGTGTTCAGACTTGCTATACTAAAACATCATGTCTTTTTATATAACATACCTTTTTTTTTCCCAGAACCTTGATCTTTTTACAATCTTTAACTATTTCATTTCGGTGAGCCTGTTCCTAATGTAGCTTCAGATTCCTGTTCCTGGGTGACAGGAGTTGAATATGATGTGATCTTTTGCTTTTGCAGTCCAGCTGTGTCAAGGTTCTGCATTCCGAGATGCTTTTCTGTTCACCACGGTTGTAAAGAGTGGTTATTTGAGTCACCATGGACTTCCTGTCAGCTTGAACCAGTCTGAACTGACGCTAATTAAGGTCATACTCAAATTAAGCTCTAATCGAATTAAGACAGGTGGAGTACTCATGTTTTAGTCGTATTATGGATGTGTATTACAGACATGTAAACACCTAAATCACATTATGAACGTCGTGTGAGAGTTTTCACCTCATTGGACACGATCACACACAGTAGTGCTTTTTACGGTGAACAAGAGAGTTCAGCCGCGTCCCAAACCGCATACTACCTACTATAGGTCTGTAGTGGGGAAAAATAAATCTATCTCGGCTACTATATAGACAGTAAGTAAACGGTTTGAGATGTAGCCCACGGCTTCAAGCAGTCGTCTATTAGCACGTATAGCATGACAAATAATTAACTGCATTTGACTGCACAAAAGCGTACATAGCTGGGTTAGTTGTATCCGTAGGCTTGGGCGTGGGCTGAATTTGGTCGGCCATGTCAGTAGACTTGGGCTTAAGCAGAACTTGGTTGGCCGTGTCAGTAGACTTGTGCTTGAGCAGAACCTGGTCGGCCATGTCAGTAGGCTTAAGCTTGAGCAGAACTTGGTCTGCCATGTCAGTAGGCTTGGGCTTGAGCAGAACTTGGTTGGCCGTGTCAGTAGGCTTAAGCTTGAGCAGAACTTGGTCTGCCATGTCAGTAGGCTTGGGCTTGAGCAGAACTTGGTCGGCCATGTCAGTAGGCTTGGGCTTGAGCAGAACTTGGTCGGCCATGTCAGTAGGCTTGGGCTTGAACAGAACTTGGTCGGGCTTGAGCTGTAACTTGTCTTGGGAGGTCGACTCTTTAACCTGGGACAGTTATGTGTCTTGGGAGGCCGTTTCTTTGACCTGGAACATGAACATGACTTGGGAGGTTTACTGAAAAATAATTGCACACCTCAGAATGTCTGTCATCCAATCAGAATCGAGAATTCAACAGCTCTGTGATATATGCATTACCAAGGTATTAGTTATAGCACATTATTAGAGCTTTATGAAGCATTGCTAGACTTTTGAAAGAATGCTTACAAGGAATCATAACCAATTTAGAAAGATTATAAACACAGTTATATTTATGAATATGGGCTTCCATCGAAGGACCGAATGATTAAATAGCATTACGATTAGCATTGTTCTCACAAATAAACTCTTATTGCTAGTTTGAGTTTTGAACTTTTCTGCTCAACATAGATGGTGTGACTCAGGGTGTTATGTCTGGGTTCTTTTTCATGCAATATGCTCTCCTTCGAGCATATTTGCCTTGCTAATCATGTGCGAAGGATGATTCTGTAGGCCAAGCTGAAGTCATCGGTCATCCTGAAAGCAAAAGAGGGCCATGTGAAGTGTTGTGTGTTGTGTGTGTGTGTGTGTGTGTGTGTGTGGTCTGTCATTAACCTGAGGGAGCAGCAGGGTGTGCAGAGTGCTGCTGAGTGAAGTTCTGGGTCAGAGGAGCTCAGAAAATCAACCTTGAAATGCATGATGCTATGGCTTCAATCATGGCTGCCTTTTTTCATGGAAACAAAAGTTACACTGGACATGGAGAGCATGGCGCATGATGACATCTTTTCTTGTAGATTTATCCTGTACTCAAATTTAGAAATGACAGGAAAAAAATGTGTTCGTCTTTATCAGGCCAATTTGTATGAAGAACTACAGACCTTAACGTAATTTGATCAGGAATAATGTTGAATGAGGCTGTCAGAGTAATCTCATGTACTCTGACAGACTGTAAGTGAAAAACACAACAGTAAAGCAAACACACAACAACACATTTTCAGAACACAACAGTATGACCAAAAACACAACAGCAACAATAAAACACAACAATAATTCCAAAAACAGTTCCAAAATTAAAAACATAAAAACAAAACTAAAAACATAAAAACAAAACTAAAAACATAAAAACTAAAAACACAATTAAAAATTCAGAAACATAAAAGCAAAACTAAAAACATGACAAAAAAATTAAAAACATAAAACCAAAACTAAAAACATAAAACCAAAACTAAAAACAAAACTAACAACATAAAATCAAAACTAAAAACATGACAAAAAAATTAAAAACATAAAACCAAAACTAAAAACAAAACTAACAACATAAAATCAAAACTAAAAACATGACAAAAAAACTAAAAACATAAAACCAAAACTAAAAACATAAAACCAAAACTAAAAACATGACAAAAAAACTAAAAACATAAAACCAAAACTAAAAACATAAAACCAAAACTAAAAACATGACAAAAAAACTAAAAACATAAAACCAAAACTAAAAACATAAAACCAAAACTAAAAACATGACAAAAAAACTAAAAACATAAAACCAAAACTAAAAACATAAAACCAAAACTAAAAACATGACAAAAAAACTAAAAACATAAAACCAAAACTAAAAACATAAAACCAAAACTAAAAACATGACAAAAAAATTTAAAACATAAAACCAAAACTAAAAACAAAATTAAAAACACAATTACAAATTCCGAATCCTAAAAGCAAATTAAAAACACAACAGCAAAACCCAATCCACAAGCGCATTTACTCTATATGGAAAGGGAAGGTTCTTATTGAACACCAGAAACTTGCTGTATCCTTCTCATGCCCTGGTTACAGCGACCTTTAACTTTAGAACTACCTTATATATATATAATTGCATTGAAGTGCCATTTATTTTGGTGAAAAGATTCTTATTGAAGGTTCTTATTGAACACCAGAAACTTGCTATATCCTTTTCATGCCCTGATTACAGCGGCCTTTAACTTTAGAACTACCTTATATATATATAATTGCATTGAAGTGCCATTTATTTTGGTGAAATCTATTGCAGAATAGACAGTTGCCATCACCTGGTGTTAGTTAATGACAAGTTAAAATATAATTCCTCTCAGGTTTAGGTTAACGAGCCTGTATCTTGTTGTCCGTTGGCAAAGCAAAAATGCTTTACAAATATTCTAACGCTAAAAAGTAACATGTTGCAGTTTCCTCCCTTAACAACCCCTTATACTGCTTACATGACTCTTTAATTGTACTTTAATTACATACATCTCTACTTACTCGCGCTCTAATGTGATTCCGATACCCTTTACAAGTCTTGTTTTATTAAATAAGCGATCATATCACGAGCACGTTTGCTTGGAAGCGGTCCTGTAGCGACGGCGTAATTCCAGTTTGATTTGAGATTATCTCAGTGTCTAACATAACACACGGTGCTAGGTTGAAACCCAAGACTCTCATTTTCTCATGCGTTATTTTATTTCACTATAAACCCACATTCATGCCTCCAACAGCAACAGATCATATATGCACTGTATGTCTGTATATATATATATATATAGTATGAAATGTCTTATGGTTCAGTTGCAGCGAGTCTTTCTTTTGCTCTTGGGCTAATTATATCCCACAGGTTCTGTAATTAAACCCTGGTGTTCAGCTCTCCAAATCTCACCCAGCATCCTGAGGAATGTCAGTGTAGAAGATAGGAACTGCTTTAGTTTCAGTACAGACACTGCAGATATGCTGCTGATAGGTTTCTCAGCCTTACTTTAAGATTTAGACTAAATTCTTAATGCATAATGAGCAACCAATGGACATTCGGTAAGCAATATATCATAATTTACATTTAATAGAAGTGCAATATATCAGAGTTTGATCTGTAAGGAAAGATGACAACGTGTGCTGTTATAAGACAATAATCAGCAAAAACATAGTGTTTGTATGACATTAAGCTGGAATCTGGTAAGCTTTATTGTAAAAAAAAAAAAGGCAGATGATGGTCCTTGAGCAAATATTTTTGGTTGAACAAAGATTGTTTGTGGTTTCCATGCAGAAAGGTAAGGATTTGACTGGATCCCAGCACCTCCAGCTATAATGAGTTCTCTAGCACAGCAACTTCATAACTGGGTAATGATACAAATTCCACAATGAGTATAAATCACCTGAGTAACATCTTGCTTTCATTAGCTTCTCACCATGTTAGAGAAGCAATAAGTGCCTTAATTGTTTAGCAACAACAACAAAACTCCATTCGTCAACTCTCACATGCTCTGCTGTCTTCTGATTGGCTGTGACTCCTGCCAACCATGTAGCTGGACTTCTTTTTTCCTTAAGTTGGGACATGCTTCTGATATCTGACCTGGCATATGATGTATGTGTACATTAATTTCTGGCCAACTTTGACACAATACCCCTGAGACAGTACTGTCTATGATTTAGAGTATTTTTTTTTCAGGATAGTCAATGTGACTCATAGCAACTCAGAAATATCTTCCATCCATCCATCCATCCATCCATCCATCCATCCATCTTCTTCACCACTTATCCTTCCTTCAGGGTCACGGGGAACCTGGAGCCTATCCCAGGGAGCATCAGGCACAATGCGGGGTACACCCTGGACAGGGTGCCAATCCATTGCAGGGCACAATAGACAGTACAGACACTTTAGACATGCCAATCAGCCTACCATGCATGGGGGAGCACGGGGAGAACATGCAAACTCCACACACACAGGGCCACGGTGGGAATCGAGCTCCCGACCCTGGAGGTATGAGGCGAACGTGCTAACCAGTAAGCCACCGTGCGCCTTCAGAAATATCTTATCATGGAATATTATTTTATCACATGGTTTTTTGAGTTATGGGATAAAATAATATTCTAAAATGAAATAATTATATCTTTAAACAATTTTCTCTCCTTAGCAAATGTACTGTTTTATTTCTTTATTTATTTTAATTCATTTTTATTGCCATGTAGGACATCCTGGGATTCCAGCTCCTGGTTTGCGTTCACACTTAACACATTTCTTAATAATTACTAGTGGATCTATCTATCAGTCTATCCTTTCATCCATCCATTCTCCATTACACGCCAGCAGGCTTGAGAAGCCTATATTTGCAGCCTGTATTCACCACTTTGATGCCACTCTGAAGGACTAAAAGCATTGTTTTTTTTTTTGTCCTCTGGCTTAATCGCTTGGACAGCCTGGATCGATACACGAGAAAGTCGGAAACTTTTTTGTTTTGAAGGTTTTGTGCGTGTACAGTATGTCTTTGAGGCACTCGGATTCATTGGATTCAGGCTAACAGACAGCTCATATCTCTCAGCATGTGTCTGCAAGCATCTCCTTTGACTGTCCATAGCAGCTTTATTAAGTGTCAAGAAATGGAGCTGGATTGTCTGTCTGTCTTGTCACTACTCATCGTTATGCTGTTTCTTCTTCCCCATCAGAAAACAAAAAACCCAGACTGTATGATGGACAGATATAAAGTGAGTACCGTACTTTCCACACTATAAGGCGCAGTCTCAATGACGGGGTCTATTTCTGTACTTGACCAATACATAAGGCGCACCGTGTTATAAGGCGCATACGGTTGTTAAGCCAACCAAAGTCGCACAACATTTTCACAGATTTTGGAACTCAGTCCACACATAAGGCGCACCGGATTATTAGGCGCACGGCCGATTTTTGAGAAAATGTAAGGCTTTTCGGTGCGCCTTATAGTGCGGAAAATACGGTAAACCAAACCATTACCAGTGCATTCAGCATATGGTAGGTCAGTGTTCAATTTTAAGGCCATTCTTATCGGGAACATGGTGTGTAATTTCTCTGGCTTTCCTTGGGCACATCATGGGACGATGAGTTTCACAGTTCCCTGATTCCTGCCTGGGTCACGTAGGATAACATATTGACATTCTGGCCCTTGTTCTTGCTTGTATAACTGCAGCACATCTACATTAGAGGGGTCACTGTGCCTCGGCTGAGCCGTAATTGTTATATTAAATATTACCTTACCAGCCAGCTTTAATTTCCCACCGACATTGCTTTGCCCTGCGCTTGCGCTAGCAACGGTTACTAATCTGGGAATTGTGTTTACTTTGTACCTGCTTTGTTTGTCTATTTACTTTTTGCTTGTTTGTTTACCCATTTCCTCGGCGCGGCTAATCCAGTGCTTACATTTTCCCACTGCATAATGTAAAGCAGAACGCTGCTCCAGACTGATTTGAGAACTTGAGACAAATTCAGCATTAAGGTGGGGAAAGAAACGACAAGATTCGAGGGCATATGTTTCCCTGTACAAGCATGATTGCATTTGCAATGTAAAGGCAATCTCCAGGTCTTATCACAAGGATCTTGAATCTAGAAGCTGAGACGATCAGATGTAAGAGGTCAAATGACTGTTATGATGGATAATAATGTTTATTCGGCGCCAGCTCGGTCTCTATCCCCAGGTGTCGGAGAACGTATTGGATGGCCTCGCTGTGTAGAATGGGACAGAGAAGTCGGACGTGAAGAATGCCTTTCATTATGGAAATTATTATTTTTTATGCAGTGCATGCAGATGGAGTCGGTATATTTTTATATTCAGATATTTAGATTGGTTATTATTGGTTTCGCCGAGTTACAGTGCTATTAGTCTTGATTTCAGCTGTCAGACGGTGGCGTATGGAAACGGCTTTATCTCATTTGGAAATCAAATGGAGTGGAGTATGATTGGTTCCGTCCGACTGTGGCAAGGAGAAAATGTCCATCTGCCGGAGTAGTTATGCGGCCCTCTGCAATGAACTGACGGATTGAATTAGAAATGTGCACTTGCAGCTCTCATATCGCTGATATGAATATAGAACTGTCACGAGTCAAGGCGATGTAGTTACACGGAAATTGAGTCTGGACTACAAAATACAAATCTCCAGACTGACTCCTCTTCAAGGTAATGCATTTGAAAAATTGTGACTTTTATTTTAAAAATACACATACTTAAAAACATCAGACAACTCGAGGAGTGAACTATTGAATAGTCAGACGTGCTTGCTTGGTCACGACAGAATTCATCACTGTTTCCTTGTTACAAGTTTTCCCTTTGTTGTGCGTTAAGTATGGAATGAAACATGATGGCGTGTGCCACTCTTGGAAAATAATCCATGACAGGGTTGTGTGATGTCACCCAACACAACACAGATGAAGTTATACCACAGTCATTTGGCAGCATTTCAATGTTGTTGTTGATGTTGCTCAAGTGTTGTTCAGTATTGCACTAGCAAGAGTTCATTTACAGTATACGGAATATTGGCACGGCGTGGAACGACATTCAGTATAATCACATGATTGCGAGTGCGAGATTGCCTATATGCAACAGTTCTATAAACAAGAAATTTACTTTAAATAACTGACTTTTTGGACACAACATGGCCAAAAATTTTGTTTATTTTCGCTCCGCTAGAAGAAATAGATCTTGAACAAGCTGCACTTACTTTAAAGTTCGTCATCTCGCTAGCTCATATTGATTTGTACGATCCGGTTAAATGTGCTTCCGGTGAAATTGGCTTTCCTGAATGTACGCACTCGTTGAAAGCTACTCGACCAATCAGGTTACTAGCTGTTGTATAATAATGACACTGTTTTTACTTACAGTTCCTGCTATGGCATGAAATGCTTGCAAACAAAGTGCTGAGACTAGAAATGTAAGTACACGTTAAAAAATGTACACTGACAGAAAACCATCCATTCACATCGTCCATGCGAATCAATTGCTACTATAGAAATGATAAAATATTCGAATAATAGTTTGATTCACAGATGAAACAGCGGTCAGAGAAAACATTTCGGCACCTTCTGATTTGAACTGAACGGTACTGTTGTATAAAAGAATTTCCACTAAGCTCTAATGGAGATTTGATGCATTTGATTTTACAACCAAGGTATCAGTGGTACAAAGTCAACGTACTCTTCCTCTTAACTGTCTCAATGTGTCTAACAAATCACTCTGAGCCTTATAAAGCTTTCCAAGGAGTACAGCCCTGAACGACAGCCACTGCATTTAAACAGAAAACCTCCAACATCAAACACACTCTTTCTCTCTTTGCTCCTCCTCTGGCTCTCTTCTTGTCTGTTCTTTTTGAAACTGAGCCCTAATTTTACATCCCCGGTGACTGCTCAGTGGCGGCCTGCAGCAGGGAGGGAGACATCCGTTAATATGATATCTGATTTCCTTCTGCCGAGCTGAACATGAAAGCAGGGGAGACTGATCGTTTGCGCCACGCTCGCCTGGCTCTGGCGTGCCCATTGTGCCATGAATACAGCAATGTAATCATCTTCCTCCAAGAGCAATGGCCTGGTGTTTAATGCCTGTCATCCGAGGTGACGATTCGCTTTCATCCAACTCCCAAATAGCAGCGTCTTTTTTACCTCCCTGACTTGCTGTGTATAATTATTTCACAGATTTATGACAGTAGTAATATATTAATATACAAGTGTTTGAGGGTTGTGTGGGCACATTTGATGAATGCAGAGGTGAAATAGAGTCAGAATGACGTGCATGGAATATATATTAGTTTCCTTAATTGAAATGACTGACCTCAAGTGTAGGTGTTTAATTTTTTAGCAAACTACACTCACTGGCCACTTTAATAGGAATTCCCATACCCCTGCTCATTTATGCTATTATCAGATCAGCCAATCATGTGGCAGCAGCACAAGGAGAGTCACATGATCTCGTGAGTCAGTGATCACTGTGGCATGGTTGTTTGAGTATTTCAGAAATACTCCTAGGAGTTTCTAGAGTTATCACAGAACAGATACTTTGTTGATGAAAGAGGTCAGAAGAAAATGGCTCACCAAATCTGGATAAAAAGGTCACTTGCTCTCTTATAATA
>JAFFST010053600.1:19941-40771 GCA_022414735.1 Noturus placidus
TTTTTTTCACCTTTAATAATAAACACCTTCATTTACAAATTGCATTTTGTGTTTACTTGTGTTGTCCTTGACTATTGTTTAAATTGGTTTGATGTTCCGAAACACTTAAGTGTGACAAACATGCAAAGGAACAGGAAATGAGGAAGGGGGCAAACACTTTTTCACACCACTGTAGTTTTGTATATTATTGTATATTGTTACTTTGTATTTTGCTTACATATCTTATTTTTTTGTAAGGCATCCTTGAGTGTCTTGAAAGGCGCCCATAAATAAAATGTATTATTATTATTATTATTATTATTATTATTATTATTATTATTATTATTATTATTATTATTATTACATGTAACCTTTAAGAGTTCCAGCAGATGGACAAATCAAAAAACCCTTAAAGGGGTTGAAGGAATGGTTCTTATTGTATATTTATTTATTAAAGTACAGCTCTACACTCTTTGAAAAAAGTATCCTAAACGGTTCTTTGGCTAAAGGGGTTCTAGGGTTCTAAATAGAACCTTTCACAGTTCCTGTAAAGGGACAAATCAAAAAGGGTTGTAAATAGAATTTTTCTATTGAAGTGCTTGTCACTTCATGCAAACGAGTCTGCCACCCCTCCTTGTTCTACACTAATGGTATTATCGAACCACAATTATTTTTTCTTTGTTTCCTTTATCTTTTCAGTCTACAATTGAGAATCCATCATTGATAATGGTCTAACTAATGGATTCTGTTATCATTGAAAAATCATCCATGTGGACAGCTTTCGCAAAGAAATGTTAAAGAACCATAAAAAAACTATATGGTACTATAAGCCATTTGTGCTGCCTATTGTTCTCTTACATCTCTCTGTTCCTCAAGGGATTTTTTAAAACTACAATCTTAGTTGCATGAGAACTCACAGGAGAATACCACCTGCTGGAATAATGTATTGAATTGAAGTGCATCTCAGTTCCTTAAGGTTTTTTTTTTTTTTTTTGGATAGCTCACCCATGGGTTTCTGGTTCTATTTGTTTGAAGGTTCTAACTTTTCCCAGAGAGGACAATTGAAAGAGACTGTAAGGGTGGTTGGTTTAATTTGTTTAATTAACATATGGCTTTAAACTCCTCCAGACTTTGTTCTACAGCTCACCAAAGGGTCAAAGTATTTCTGCTTGTTCTAGGGGTTAACATTCAACCTTTTAGAGTTCCCCCACAGGGACACACTGAAGAGCCCTTAAGGGTGGTTAATGAAACATTTTTTACACTCTTCAAATAAAAGGTTCCTCAAGGATCCCTTGGATAGCTTGCTAAAGGCTTCTTTGTTCTAGAGTTCTAGGTGGAACCTTTTTCAGTTCCTCCAGCAAAAGAGCCATTTGGTGAGCTGTTCAAAGAATGCTTGATGGGACTGTTTTAAAAATTTATTTTATTATGAAAGTGCAGCTTTGCACTCTTAGAAAGTGATGTTCTTTGGGTAGCTCACCAAAGGGTTTCTATTTCTGTTCTTGTTCCAGGGTTCTACATGGAACCTTTAAGAGAACCATAAAAAGAGAGGCAATCCAAACAGCCCTTAAGGATGATTGACACATTTTTTATTTAAGTGCAGCTCTACACTCTTTGAAGAAAGGTTCCTCAAGGGTTCTTAATAGCGAATCGTTTGTAGACTTCTATAGGAGATCTTCTCATTTCCCTAGATGGAAACCATGAAACCTAAAAGGCTGCTATATTAAAGTTTTTTTTCCTTGAGAATGCATGCCTGCTTTAGATTATAGTAGATTGTCATGGATAAAACTGAGAATACTTTTAGAAAAAAGAAAAGTTTAAATCTGGAAACCCTCTGGAGGACCTTTTCAACCCATAGCTATCTGAAGAACCCTTGAAGAAATGTAAATAGTAAGATTCTGGTAACATGTTTATAACAGTACACATGATACCAAATAGAGTATATGTTTGAGATCATTGGGCTTTTAAGGTTCAATTAGTATTCTACTAAGGCACAGGATTTATACACCGTGATAATCTGTATGCATTAGGAATAGAAATGTGTCGCCGAGTTTCAACCCCAGCTGTCAGTCAAGTGAGGTTGGCTATATCCATGACAATTAACAAGTTCTTTTTTTGGACCAACCCTGGCCTACTGAGATGACATTTAGGGGCAACTTTGTCATACATATTCACATTTTCCACATTTCTGAATCACAAATCATTTTCACAGATCCACAATTCTAAATCCTAAGTGTTCTCACGACTATTCAGGAACTTGTGACAATCCCTTGATTGTCAAATATGTGAGAAATAGGTGGAAAGGTAAAAACCTCACTTCAAAATTCATGAGGTGCTACAGCGGTGCCACAATTCATTTGAAATTAAAATGCTGCTGAATTATTGACTGGGATACTTCAGAATTCCAAACCATTCCTAATTATCTGCTTCTGTTCCCAACAGGACGGACCTGAGGCCGGACAGACGGTGAAGGTAAAGACACCTCCTTTAAATATATCATGAGGTCTCGTTAATGCTTAGCTTGGACCCAAATCCATGGAGTTCGTCAATTTTTAATGGGGTTATTTTAAAATGCTTTGTCTATATCTTTATGGGTGAAGGTTAGAATGACAGACTGAGAGTCCAAAAGTTTAGGATGAAAGTCTTTGCCAGAGGCCCACATTTTTCATGCATCCTCCTGGTTGCTCTGTTCCAACATTTAAATGTTGAATTGTGATTCTTTGCACTCAAGAGTCCGACTAGGGTTAGGGTTATCGGAAACGATCAAGGACATGTTGTTAGGGTTATCTGAAATAATCAAGGACATGTTGTTTAGCTCTGTTTATGTTTGCCCAGTTCAAATAGTGGCCATGTAAAGCACCAATGTGTGTTCATGCACTTGCTTGTGTTCAAGACTCCTTCTTTATCCATCAATTTTCTGTAGCGCTTATCATACACAGGATTGTGGCAATCCTATCCCAGGGGACTGAGGGCACAAAGTGGGGGACACCTTGGACGGGGTGCCAATCTATCGCAGGGCACAATCGCACACACACTCATTCACACATTACAAACAATTTGGAAATGCAAATCAGCCTACAATGCATGTCTTTGGACTGGGGGAGGAATCTGGAGTACCCAGTGGAAACCCCCAAAACATGGGGAGAACAGCTCTGGAAATCTGAGGCAAAAATTCTAACCATTAAGCCACCGTGCCCGCCATTCCTTCTTTATAATGTTAGCTAATTGATTTAAGATGAAGTACATTGGCTAGCTTCTTGGGACCTTGGATCGAATAGGTTTGCACTAGAGAATTTTCACTTGTTTTGGAATGCCCCATTTAACTATAACTGATAGTGGCTGACCGTCAAGAACAATATAGTGGTAAGGGCTGTACTTTTCACTCGGCTAGCACTGTCTGTAGACATTTTGTATGGTCTAGGTAGCTTTTGTTGCAGTCATGATTGCTTCTGTAGTTCCTTTTGATATTGTCGGAGAGCGCAGATTGCTGTCTGCTTTGCTTTGATTCCCATCATCCATTTCTTGTCATTTCATATCATCTGTCATTAGCGCAGTAATGCACACCAGGCTTGTGTCATATATTATCACATAGTATCAGATGTCAGTATCCGAGCATGTAAGTGTCAGTGCATCCTAAACAAGCATATGGTCCGTTATAAATATAATATAAACTAAAAAGCTCAGCAGCAGTTCATTCAAATCCAGCACGACGCTTCCAGATTTGACAAATTAGGCCCCCCTTCTTTTTTAAGGACGTGAGCTGATGAAGAAAAGCAGGTAGCGTGCTGATTGCAAAGAAGAAGGGTTCGACTAAGATCTTAATTCTGCACAGAAAGGCAATTGTGGTCTTGGCCTTACAACGTTAAAACATTGGTGTTAATATTCCGAGTTTGATTAGCCTGAGCAGTAGTGATTAGGGTTACAGTGTAACTCGGCAGGACTGTAGATCACCATAAGTAGCTTTGTTACCGTTTGAAATTTAAATAAACCACATCATACTGGGTCTCTGAGTCTTTCTTAGGTCATCAGTATGATTACTGAGGATTTTCCATAATTTGATGCAGGTTGCTAGAATAATTTCCATGATGAATGGAGCATAATTGCATCTTTAATAAGTGATTTCTTTTAAAGTATTTTATTTTTTGTAGTCAATCTGCTAGGACTAGTATTGTAGTGATTACTTGAAACACTCACAGTCCAAGTTCACTGAATAAGTTGAGGAAATTTTAATATTTTCCACCATTCTCACCCTCACCAATGCTAATTTTCCTATTGAACGGCATTAACAGTGTTGTCCCTAATGTGCACATACCCAGTTTTACTGCATATGGAAGTTTATTAATTATACATTTATAGTGGTTGCAGTGAGAGAACTGCCTGTAGCCTGAAGTAGGGAATAGTATTGAAATGTTAATGGTGTAATTCGACGAGAAGTTGTAAAGCCAGGGAACCCAGAGGAGGCCCCATAATCCCAATGACTCTAATCAGACCCGCGGCCACAGGATATGCCATTTCCGACTCGTCAAATCGAAAACTAAATATCTGCGATATTACATAAAAACCATAACGTTGAGCTTCTTTTTTTTTGGGTGCGGAAAAAAAAGCTGCACACTTCCACTTTATGTCTCTGAAGGCACAAGATTTAAAGTCACTTTCCCTGCAACCGAGTTAACTCCACATAGAATCCGGTGAAATCCTTCAGTAAACGTGCCCTGATCCGATTACGAGGTATCCAGCAGCACGTCCGTTGTGCATTACATTTTCATGCACTCTTGTTTCCTGAGTGATGTGAGAGTTGCGTCTAAGCGTGTACCTTCAAGAGATCTTCAAATAAGTGCCAGTGGCCTCTTCAGATAAAAAGCAGCTCCTTTAGTTAATGAAAAAGATGGAGAAGTAGTTCATGGATCAGAAACCCGTATCTGATGGGTCAAAGCTGTATCATCTTTATAGTCATGTTTATTATTAGATACAAATTGTACAAATGGATTCCGATGTCCCTCTGGACCCTGAACCCAAACCATTAATACAGCATCGCCTGGTCCATCATCACCTGGTCTTTTTCCAGTTTAACTTCAGATTCTTTTTCTTAGCTGAAGCAGAGGAACCCGATATTGTTTTCTGTAGTTGGAGCCCATTCGTTTACATTTACATTTATTCATTTAGCAGACGCTTTTATCCAAAGCGATTTACAAATGAGACACACTCACACTCCAATGGTAGCAGAGCTGCCATGCAAGGTGCTAGCTTGCCATCGGGGGCAACTTAGGGTTCAGTGTCTTGCCCAAGGACATGGGCAAGACATGGGATCACCCGGGCCGGGATTCGAACCACCAACCCTAGGATTAGTGGATTAGTGGACAACCCGCTCTACCGACTGAGCCACAGCCGCCCATTCACCTCAAGGATTGGTATGTTGTGAGTTCTGAGATGCTTTTCTGCTCACCACAAATGGAAAGAGTAGTTATCTGTGAAATCGAACCAGTCTGGACGTTCTCTTCGGATCTCTCTCATCAACAAGGCTGGATTTTAAAAAATAATAATTTTCACCATTCTGTGAAAACTCTAAAGAGCGTTATGCGTGAAAATCCCAGGAGATCCCTAGGTCTTGATTTATGCCATTCCATCACATCAATTATGTAATGTAATGTAACTATTATTTGACCCAAATACATTACAAGGCACTTTGATCAACCTGATGTTTTTTTTTTTTTTTTTGTAAATTCAGCAGCAATAAACATAGTAAACTCTCTGTGAATCTCTTTATATTCACAATTTCACCCAAAAGGCAAAGGTAATGAAAGAAAAGCAAAGCAAAGCTGTCCACACACAAAAAAACATATTTACTTCTGCTTAATGGATGGGTTTGGGAATGCTTGGATTTCAGTGTTGTCTTTTTTTTTTGCCACAGTTGTTAATGTTGCTTTTGCTCCCTCTCGTCTCATCTCCTTCGTATTCATTAGCCCCGAAGTGCATGCTGGTAGCATCAATCCTCCCCGGTGGAGAAAAACAGCCCTGCGGTCATAGCATTAACAGCAAGGCACGAGTTCCTCCGTGCTGCCGAACCCCGCATACTCAATCACCGCCTCTAATGGCTGTGGTATCCTAAAATGGAGTTTTGACTTATTGGTTGGTCTGGACGTTCTGCGGCATGGTCGGAAGTTTGCGTTGGAGTTGTGCTCTACGTGGTACTTGAGGAGTTAACTGGTCCACGAGCCATCTGCTGTCTGGGGAGACTGATTCTTGAAATCGTGTTAAGAAAAAAATAAATCAACATAAATTATTAATAAACACAATGAAGCTGTTTTCAGAAGTGAGCTCTATGGGAGTGAAAATATGAGAATACAAGCTAAAAAAAAACCCCACCTCTGGGGGACCTTCTTTTAATCTTTATTTTTATTGCCAATTTAGCGATGGCCAATTTCTCGGCTGCTGTGAGTTTGAGAGGAGATGATATAGGTTGTCAATACAAACAAGGTTAAATTGAAATAGATTTCAGATGGTGTTTTCCACTCGAATGGATGAACTGTGGCCCGGGCTGAGAAACGCGCATCCATTCTCAACATGGCGTTGTGAAATAATCTGCAGACCTGATGCAATTTTGTGTTATTTCTTTCGATCTTTTCGCTGTAGGACGACGGCCTTCTTTGGGGCAGTGTGAAAGCCTTAATGGAGAGGACTCCATTAACGTACTGCATGCTTCTTAAGTAGGCAAGTAGAGTAATCTCCATATTTTATAAACTCATTTTCAACATTTTCAGGACTTACTCTAAATTAGACTCCTGCCCAGTCCTTTGATGAAAACAGATTATTTTGTGCACGTGGCGCACCTGCTATGTTAAGTGCGCACGTGCCATTTGTCACCGAAGTTATTGCAATCAGGTGCTGGGAGTTTAAAAAAAGAGGGCGTGATTGAATAAAAAAAGCCACACTCTATAGAAATGAATGCATTCTTAGTAACTTCCCAGCCTGAAGCTACATGAGGACCGAAGAGTGTTCTAAGTATTCATATGGTAAAATTGGGTTTCCTCATTCTCCGTCTAGCAGAAAGAAAGCGGGGAATGACTCAGGAATTTAGTCATTTGTCTTCCTTAGGAGGGTCATTTATCTTGCTTCTAGAGCATGATGGTCTGAAGTACATTAAAAAAATGCCTGAATATATACATCATTGCCAACATAACTCAGTTGTGTGTATATGGACTAGTCAGATCAATGGCGCTCTGTTCATAATGGATTTATAACATATTTATCTTTATGTGTGGAGAAGGTCATTGCAATACACATGCCGCATGTACATCCTCTCCTAGTGTCTATAGCTAAGGGATTATTCGGATGATGTTTGGACTAGAACTGGTTGCACACTGGACATCTATTGATCCTACTTTAAGCACACTCCAATTAACATTATTACCGCTCCTAGCCTTGGATGTGTACAGTGCCCTCCAGCCAGTGGATGTGTACATGAAGTACTCCATATGGCTACTGTACCTCTCTGTGTGTGCCAAAACCACCTCTCCTGTTTAATGAACAAAAACTCTATTTTGGTTTCATCTGACCATAGGACTCGATGCCATATTGAAGTAGTGTCTGGCAAACTGAAGACACTCGAGTTTGTTTTTGGATGAGAGTAGAGGCTTTTTTTTATTGAAACCCTTCCAAACAACTTGTGGTGATGTAGGTGACTTCAGATTGTAGTTTTGGAGACTTTCTGATCTCAAGACGCAACTAACTTCTGCAATTCTCCAGCTGTGATCCTTGGAGATTTTTTGGCCACTTGAACCGTCCTCTTCACAGTGCGCTGAGACGATATAAACACACGTCCAACTCCAGGTTGATTCATAACATTTCCAGTTGACTGGAACTTCTTAATTATTGCCCTGATGGTGGAAATGGGCGTTTTCAATGCTTGTGCTATTTCCTTATATCCACTTCCCATTTTGTGAAGCTCAACAACCTTTTGCTGCACATCACATCTATATTACTTGGTCTTACCCATTGTTATGACCGACTAAGGATATTTGGCTTATGTGTTACCTCATATTTATACTCCTGTAAAACAGGATGGTTGAACAATTTCCTGTTCCGAGTCACCCAGGTGTACTAAAAAAAAGTAAAATATCAGTGGGAATATAATTCAAATATATTTTTCTAATATGAATTCATAGGGGTGCCAATAATTGTTGCACACCTATATTAAACAAATATTTTTTTGCGTTGTGTTTGCAATTATTTGATATCCATGAGAGTATTTTTGTGAATTTTTTGAGCAAAAGATCAAAAGGTTAAACAATGAAGACAATTTTTCACAACCTTCTTAGCTCATATTTACCAAGGGTGCCAATATTAGTGGAGGGCACTGTGTATCTGGTGAAGCGTGCTCGAGTTGGTCCTTTAGCTAAACCCCTTTTAATGTGTATTTGATTTGTGCTGGTAATTGAGTCACATCCAGATAAACATGATGTGTCCTTTTCCGTAATTGAGTGTGTTACCTTCATGAAGGACAGGATGCCGGAAGAACATTTTGTCCCTTCTTTCCTCGCAGCAGTATCTTCCATTTTCATCTCGTCCATATCACATTGTTAAAACTGATTTATTTTAAACTGTTTCATATGATGGTTCATGGTGGCGTAGTGGTTAGCACATTTGCCTTGCACCTTCAGGGTCATGGGTTCGATTCCCAGCACCATCCTTTGTGCATTGGGGGTTTTCTCCATGTACCCTGGTTTCCTCCCCAGTCCAAAGACATTGGTGTGTGATTGTACCCTGAGATGGGTTGGCACTCCATCCAGGGCTTCCCCCAAGTCTCCAGGGATAGGCTCCAGGCTCCCCATGACCCCGTGTAAGACAAGCGGTACACGATCAATATGATCGTGACATAAATGTTTTGTGTTCTGTACCCTGGGTTTTAAAGTAAATTAATGGAATTTAAAAATAATCCGGTTTAAGTTTATTACCCAGTACTGTGCTATCCATCGTTACCATTATGTTTAAATGAAAACCAAGCGCTCAAAACAAATCAGATGAAAATTAATTAGCCTGCATTTCTTGTGCTGGGATACCCAGTGTTGCCATTATGCTTAAAAGAAAATTGAGCACACAAAATAAATCAGATCTAAATTAATCATCCTGCAATTAGCCCGCTTGATTGAAGCTTGCGTACTATGCGTGACTGGCAGATCTCACCAGAGGCCACGTAAATATTAGTTCTGCAGCGATCGTGTAGGTCCTCGCATCCATTCGCGTGTTTTTGTACAAAGAGCAATTCGGAGCATATGCTAACCAGCGTGAAGTAAAATGGTCCCATCAAACCACAAAGCAAGATGAATCTCTTGGTAAATTACACGCCGCTTTCGGAACCAAGCTTGCAGAAGGCTCTTGGGGAAAAAAATAAATAAAAAAGAAATCCCTCTTTCTATAATTAGAAGTTCTAGCTGCAAGAGACTGTCGCTTTTACCCCCTGTCTTAATAGGAGCACAGATGTTCATGACAAAATACATTTGTCTGGCTGTCTGACTAGATTTAACCTAAACAGTATAAATGGCGGAGCAGACATTTTTGCTCATTTGTCCTGAGTCAGGAGATAATTAGTAGGCATCTGTTTTAATTATGAACTTTACAAACCTTTTAGGTTGAGAGTGGCTAGTTTCATTTTTAACGCGCATGTTTGTCATTGAGAGATCAGGTTCAGGGACGTTTGAGACAGTTTTTAATTGAAGGACAAATGCAAACTGTAAAAACAGCAAAAACCATCAACAATTTTGAAGAGTATGGTCAATTCACATCAAGTAGGGTTTGTTGTTATTCCTCGAAATAGAGAATTCCTCTTGCAGTCACGGTACTTGACTAAATGTGAAAGAGTTACAGAGAAGAGGATGAGTAACGCAGTGAGTCACGGACGTACAAAGACCTTTTGAGAAAAGTCACACGAACCTCACACGTCAATAATCACATGATTCCACATGTGAACTTTTCTAATGTCGTGCACTATGTGGTTTATTTTCACAAAATATGTGGAAAATTAACAAGTTAAAATAAATGAATAGTGTAAAGGGGAAAAAAAATCACGTGGAAATCAATGAATTATGTGTAAAAAAAAAAAAAATCACAAACATCACATTGTTGATTAATTTCTTTCTACATGATTTTTTTATGATTCCTTTTTCATGTAGAAACGTTTCCACATCATTCATTTTTCACATTTTTATTTTTCCAGATTTTTATTTTTCAAAAATGTGTTTATTTTCAGGTTAATTTTTCAAAGATTAGTTTGTGTTCATTTGTTTATGATTTGTTTATTTTCATGTTTTTCTTTTTTAACGATTCATTAATTTTCACCTATTCGTGTTTACATGATTTGCTAATTTTTTCAGGTTCCTTTTTTACACGATACATTTATTTTCACATGGTAATGTTTTTTTGTTGTATTTTTTCTACATTATTTGTGTATTTTCACGTGTAAATTTTTACATGATTCGTTTATTCACATGTAGTGAATGTGGCTTTATTTAATGGGCGGCTGTGGCTCAGTCGGTAGAGCGGGTTGTCCACTAATCGTGGGGTTGGTGGTTCGAATCCCGGCCCGAGTGATCCCATGCCGAAGTGTCCTTGGGCAAGACACTGAACCCTAAGTTGCCCCCGATGGCAAGCTAGCACCTTGCATGCAGCTCTGCTACCATTGGTGTGTGAGTGTGCTCTCATTTGTAAGTCACTTTGGATAAAAGCGTCTGCTAAATGAATAAATGTAAATGTAAATGTAATTCCATATCATTCCCATCATGATGTCATATGGATGTGACCGCCTCTAATGGCTGTGGTATCCTAAAATGGAGTTTTGACTTATTGGTTGGCCTGGAAGTTCTGTGGCATGGTCGGAAGTTTGCGTTGGAGTTGTGTTCTATGTGGTACTTGGGGAGTTAACTGGTCCACGAGCCATCTGCTGTCTGGGGAGACTGATTCGGCATACGCGGCATAAAACTAACACACCTAACGGTACAGTAAACACTAAACTCTCCACAACAAACAGTACTTTAGAACAGCGCTAAACTCTGATTCGACTAGAGAATCTATATGAGCAGGTAAACTGACTTGTGCTTTTGAAGTTGATTTTATAAACATGACATCTCTCTGGGATTTCAGAGCATTACACAAGTGCATCTTCAGACACGCAGGAAAAGCTTGCCTCCTCAAAACACATGCAAATTGGGCCGTGACGCACGTTAAACGCCTGACCTTTCCGCAGCTCCTGTTTTTTTCCCCCTGTCTGAGTCACACTGATAAAATTAGAAATGAGATATCAAGAAGAAACCTGCATGCGCTTTATACCAAGCGAGCATCTAGGTAGGACGGGAAAGGTCGGATGCATGATTTTTATCGTTCCATGAGGCACAACCTGAGCTGATCACAACGCTATACGTGCTATAATACAGAAAACGAAATTACATCACATCAGCACACACACACAGTTTCATGCATGGCCTCATTTTAGATCAGGCCTACACGAGGCTGTATTTAGCCTTGGATGCAGTCTGTTAGCCTTTAGTCGTAAAGTTTTGACTCTTCCCCTGCTTTTCTAAATCCGTTCTAAAACGACTTCTTCCTAAACAAAAGCCGCTCACTGTATTTTTCTTCAACGTTTCCTCAAGGTAGACAAATTTAATAATACAGTCATTATGCAAATGGTCTCATTACCACATGGCAACAAGGCAGATGCCTGCAAACACGTTATGTTGTTTGTAAGATTTATAAACAGTTATTTGCCGAGCCACGCGCTGTTTATCAAAGCAGAGTAATGAAAAATGAATAAAAAGCCCAGCGGTGTAGTTATTATACTTTGGACGGGTGCAGGATAGCATGACAAGGAGCTGTGATGATACATGGAGGGTGTTATTTGCGTAGATTTACGATCAACTCCTGAAGTGTCCACTGATGATACTTAATAAAAGTGTCCGAAAACTGTATTTTGTCCGATGTGAGAGACAGAACGGCATGGCCTAACTCAACACAGTCTCAGGAGGATGTTTAAAATGATAAAACTTGTAAGAAACTTACAAGATGCCATTAGGCAACACTTTTACCATGAACAAATCCAAATTGAGGAAATATTAAAACTGGAAACATCCTAACTTCCCCTTGGTAGACCAGTGATGCATTCATGACCCACCTTCACCTTCATGACCCACAGTGTGCTCAGTTATAGGAAAATAATAAACGGTGGCATGGTGTGATGTGGCCTACTATAAAACCAGAGTTACCTTTACCACCCAAAAGTTTTCCAATATAAGTATGTCCTGAAGTGTTTTATATAGCTTACACCGCAGCAAATTGCCAGTGTGATACTTTTTATCCAATTATGGTTGCATTTAATGTTGTGGAATGTCTGTACAGGAAAGACAACATAGAGTAGTTCCTGTTATCATTTATGTTATAGCAGCTCTGACTGTAAAGTCATTGTCTTACCAGACGCTCTGCCTGTTCCCTTTCAAAGGGAGCTTCAACGTTGCGTTTAGCATAACACAATGGGAGCGCCTCTCGTGCATGACCGGCATCTGAAGCTTGTGTTAAATCATGCCTATTTATAGGCCTGCCATGATCAGGTGACATGTCAATTAAGCACGTTGCGTGATATAAATATGGCACCTGTGAACCATGCCATCAGCCTTTATTATCTTCAGCGAAAGACTGCATGCCGGTTGTTTGTGTAAAGAAACAAAAATACGCTTCATTTCCTCGCTATCTTTTCTCAAAATCTCAGAACGTTTCTATCCCTTTAAAAAAAGAGAGAGAAAAAAAGTAATAAGTGATAGAGAAAAATATGAGTGAGAGAATTCAGGAAGTGTGTTAAGGCTTGCTCCCGTCTCATCACGGGGAATAGTGCACACTTTCTGGGTGAAGTGTCTAGTGTTGTAGCATGCGATGGCAGCCTCGAGAGGCTGCACATGGTAATGCCTACATTAAGCAGCTCGGCTCGTGACTCTCGGAAGCCGAAGTGAGTTGGGTTTCAGAGCGTCGCAGATCTGGGCCGGCCGCTGCTGATGCAGATAGCCGTCTCAGGTTCGGGGATCTCTTATGGATCCGGAAAAGGAGCCAGAGATGAGCGCTGCTCTATCTCTTGCACTGTCTTCCGGGTTCGGCTCTCCACTATATTTTGGAGCTCACGTCGTGACTCCTCATTCCACTTTGGAAAGCCAAAAAGGAAAGAAAACACACACACACACACACACACACACACACACACACACACACATACACACACAAATAATAGTAATAATTCCTCTCTGACTCCAAGGAGGGAGAAGGATGTGTTAAAACTGAGAGCAGCATATAAGAAGCTGCTTGAAGTGATTACTAAGGCTGGATGAGCCTTTTTCTCCCCAGTGAAAGTAAATCCCTCACACTGCAGAAACTCCCCTTTGTTCCAGAAGTGCATGACAATATATCAGGCTTCTGGTGGAAAACCACGCATAAACCATATTTATAACCTCATGATATTGGATTATTTGGAAATTGTGGGGAATGAACGGCATGGCTATTTAGCTAAGCTGAAGGTGGAGAAGGCGCTTGCGAGCTACCTCTCGCCATCGACGGCAGGTAATTAGGGGGGCCAGCTTTGCCATCCAAGCCACCGTGTAAGGCCACCATGGCATTGATGGGTAAGGCCTATGCGGTAGTAATCTTGCTTGTGGGTGACTGTAGACAATGACAGTGTTGCAGGCCTACCAAGCAAACCTGCTGAGTAAGCTCGACATATGGCGGCAACAGTTCGACATATATCAGACAGTTCCTTCTCTGTTGTCTCGAGTCCACCCGGGCATCCACGTGTGGAGCCCAGGCCAGCAATAGGCGGCTGTGGCTCAGTTGGTAGAGCGGGTTGTCCACTAATCCACTAATCGTAGGGTTGGTGGTTTGAATCTCAGCCCGGGTGATCCCATGCCGAAGTGTCCTTGGCCAAGACACTGAACCCTAAGTTGCCCCCGATGGCAAGCTAGCACCTTGCATGGCAGCTCTGCTACCATTGGTGTGTGAGTGTGCTCTCATTTGTAAGTCGCTTTGGATAAAAGCGTCTGCTAAATGAATAAATCTAAATCAATAATGTGAGGGAGAAGGTTAGTATGGCAGCCCGCCAACCCCAGCAGACAGCCAGGGGAACCGGGTGGCCACAGTCGCTGCCTGCTACTGGGATCACCCGGGCCGGGATCCTGATCTGAGAATGGTCATAAAGGCCAAGCAGGCAAAGAAGAGTTGTCCTGAGGGGCCGTGGAGGGATGTATCAGGGAACATGAGGTTGTTAGGGCATTTACTAATGGCCCCAGTGCTACTGTAGGGCCTTTCCTAGCCAAGGTGGTCCGAGTTTTCAGTGTTCTCTGGTCAGTGAGCTGTCACAGGGCAATGAAAATCTGATGTTTTCTCTCCAATAGAATGTGGACTAGTTAACATCACTAATGCCTGGCAGTGTGGACACTACTGCCAAATGTGTCTCCATGGGTTCTGTCGACCGTAGAAAAGGGTTACCGGGTCCAGTTTGAGCTCGACCCCCCAGTTCAGAGGTGTGCTCGCCACAGTAGTCAGCACAGAGCAGAGCCCAACGTTAGCGCAGGAAATAAGATCCCTCTTGGACAAAGGTGCCATAGAATATGTACCCCGTTCCCAGAGGGAGAGAGGTTTTTACAGCCATTATTTTCTCATCCGCAAAAAATAGGAGTATGCGGCAAATTTTAGATCTGTGTCATCTGAACTGTACTCTTCGGACATACAGGTTCAAGATGCTGATGCCCAAAGTTATCATTCTACAGATTCAGTTTGAGGACTGGTTTGTGATGATAGATCTAAAAGGTCCATATTTCCACATAGAAATATCACTTAGCCTTATCCCCTCGCATCTAGGGAACTGACGGTTCAACATGGAGATGTTGTTCTCACGCACATGAAGAGCTTGGGGCTCAGGTTGAACCTCAGAAAACTATGCTTTCCCCAGTGCAGTAGACACCTTTTTTAGGGGTTATAAGGATTCTACTACGATGAGGGCGTTTCTATCCCCAACATGCGTATGGTCAATCCTATCAACACATTGCAAGGTAGAGCTGGATCTTGGGAGACTATTGGTGCTTATGGGCCTATTGCACAGGAGACCATTCACCGATGGCTGAGAAGTTGGGGGTTTTGTCCAAGGACGAAACCTCTGAGAATAATCAGTGTCACACAGCGATGACTAGGTGCTCTGAGAATGTCGAGTGTCCCAGGTTTCACTCTAGGGGTGTCTCCTTAGTGCAAGACGGTAATGACAGATGATAATGACAGACAGCTCACGGTCTCTGTTACGGCCCTCATCTGGAGCGGCATATAAATTGCCTTGAAATGTGGGCCATATTTCTAGCACTGAAATATATTCTTCCTCAATTGAGAGGTCATCATGTGTTTACAGACAACACACCGGTGGTCTCATATATTGACAACCAGGGAGGATTATGTCCATGCCCCCTGTTCAGGCAGGCTCAACTAATTATTCTCTGGGCAGAAGGAAAGTTTGTCAGTGAGTGCAATGTATATTCTGAGAATATGGGGCAGACATCCTCTTAAGGCATGGGCTGAGGCCCAGGAATTGTTTGCTCCATCCACAAGTGGTGGAGTCCATATGACAAGGTTTGGCCAAGCGGGACTGCATGTGTTCACCACCGAGGAGACGACCCACGGCCCACTATGGTTCACCCTCACTCCTCCAGCACAATTAGGGCTGGACGCCATGGTGCACATGTGGCTGAGGTCACATCTGTATGCTCCCCCCATTGCTCTCTGCCCACAAGCTCTACCGAGAGTTCGCCAAGACAGTCTATGTCTGCTGCTGATAGCACCTTATTGGACAGCTCGAATATGGTTCTCAGAGATAATATCCCTGCAGGATGGCACTCCTTGGGAGATTCCCATCCGCAGGGATCCACTGTAGACCCAGTGAACTACGCAATAGCTGCAGTCCTGTGGGCTGCTAAACGCAACATCGAAGTTCCCTTTGAAAGGGAATGTCTGGGTTAAGCATGTAAACCTGTTCCCTGGGAAGGGAACGAGACATTGCGTAGCTTTGTCATACTAGGGCAGGCCTATGAATTGTGTCTTCGCTTCAGATAATAGAGGCTGATGGCACGGTTCACAGGTGCCATATTTATATCATGCGATGCGCTTAATTGCCACATCACCTGATCATGGCAGGCCTATAAATAAGCATGATTTTACACAAGCTTCAGATGCTGAATCGCACGAGAGGCACTCCCATAGTGTTATGGTAAACGCAACGTCTCGTTCCCTTCTCAAGGAACAGGGTTACATGCATAACCCAGACGTTCTCTCCTTCTTGAAATAATTTTTAAAAAATCTAGATTTTCATGTTACCAAGAAAACAGAAAGCACAACTTGGTCTGGCCTGCAGACTTTCCAGTAGTGGAAAACTGTCTATTATGACTCACTGATGCGCAATTTCAAGTTCAAGTATCTTTATTGCCATTTCAAACATATACAGCTGGTACAGTACACAGTGAAACGGAACAACTTTCCTCCAGGACCACAGTGCTACATAAAACAACACACTAACCACATGAGACGACACAGAACTACATAAGACCTATACGTTTTTAAGGAAAGTGCATGTAAAAACGTTTGCTAATGAGACAGGACAGTACAGTACTACTAAAACAGGACAATAGGCACAGTAAGTGACAGTTTTAGTGTGGAAGTGTCTGATATAACAGGTAGTGCAAAAGATAGGTGTCAAAGAGTAGCAATATAATAAAAAATGCTGTAAATGTAAACATACCATGCTATGACTTAGTCTTCAGCAGATTAGCTTATACCAAATATGGACCTAGCAGTTATTGCTGTAGCAGTCAGGCACAGTGTATAATATTGACAAGAAATTAAATACGATCATTTTCTAACTACAGTAGCGGCAAAAATTAAAGTCAATGCAGGAATATGCAAATATTGCAATGGGAATGGGATGGTGTTCAGTTCAGAGAGAGAGAGAGTGTGTGTGTGTGTGTATGTGTGTGTGTGTGTGTGTGTGTGTGTGTGTGTGTGTGTCAGTCCAGTCTGATGGCTTGGGGGAAGGGTCTGTTACACGAGGTGGCCGTCAGGTCCAGAGCCAAATGCTTTGGTACCTTTTTCCAGACAGCAGCAAGGTGAAGAGTGTGTGTGATGGGTGTGTGGGGTCCTCTACAATGTTGGTGGCTTTGTGGATGCAGCTTGTTGTGTAAATGTCTATGATGGAGGGAAGAGAGACCCCAGTGATCTTCTCAGCTGTTCTTACTATCCGCTGCAGGGTCTTGCGATTCGATACGGTGCGATTTCTGAACCAGACAGTGAGGCAGCTGCTCAGGATGCTCTCAATAGTTCCTCTGTAGAATGTTCTGAGGATGGAGACTCCTTCCAAAATTGTTAAAGAAATTAAATAAATTGTTGTTACCTGGATGAACAACGACTGTGTTTATGTTTTGTGAGAGCTCTTCATGAGTCCTTTGTTTGTCCTGAGCAGTTAAACTGCCCACTGTTCTTCAGAGAAATCCTCCAGGTCCTGCACATTCTTTACTTTTCTAGCATCTTCTGCATATTTAGCTCCTTTCCTTTTAACAGCGGCTATATGATGGTGAGGTCCATCTTCTCACAATGAGGATGACTGAGGGACTCGTACACGACTATTATAAAAGGTGCAAACATTCACTGATGCTCAAGAAGGCAACACGATACATTAAGATCCAGTGGGGTGTAAACTTTTGAACAGGATGATTATTTTGTCTTCTGGGAAACATGTAAATGTCTTATGTAGCTTCTGAAGGGCAGTACTAAATGAAAAAAAAATGAACATCTTTAAACAAAATAAAAACATTACAAAAATCATCCTGTTCAAAAGTTTACACCCCCATACCCTTCCTGGCTCTTAATGTATCATGTTTCCTCCTTGAGCATCAGTGAATGTTTGCACCTCACTGATTGGAAATGACTAATTTATACAGGTCCCTGTGGAAGCCCTTTTCCTACTATCATTTGAAGGGAACTTCATAAATAAATAAATAAATAAATAATTTACTCCATTTCGGAATAATGCAGTAAACCCAACATGGTAAGTTTTGTTTAATTAAAAAAGAGCCAGTTGTGCAGGGACTCAAAACAGAGAGGGGGGAAAAAAAAACCTTGACTAATGTGCACCCAAGGAGAGCGGAGTTTCACAAGCCACCCGTACAGATGGTCTAGTTTGTGACAGCATATTGCAGTGAGGAGCTGCAAAGGACGTCTGACAAAGTCAATTTAAGTTTTAAAACAATTTTAAAAAACCACATGTGCAAATCTCTGAGGTTTACCAGACCTACGCTTGGTGGAATTTACTGTAGCCCTCTTGTGAGCAGGGAGAGTAAATATTTACTGCAGAAAATCAGCACGGCCCCATGCCAGATTGTGAATTAATTAAGTATTGTATCTGTGCAGATATTGTGCTTGCTAGAGCGTGGCTGAGAGAAGTGATTGTGATGAAAGCTCTTCCTATTTTGTTTTTTTTTTCTCATACGTGTAGCATGTGCACGTCCACGTGCTGCCGAGGAGGCCTGGAGACTTCGAGAGGAACGACAGCATCTACGAGGAGGTAACTGATGACAAGTTTAAACCTTTTATTTCAGGCTTGGGGAGAAAGTTGGACTCTTATAACATAGAGAAAGATCTCTTCACATCAATGCAAATAACAATCTATGGGATCGGATAAATACACAACTACTCAAGAGTTATTGTCCTGATGTGAAGCATTAAGATGAAAGCTGCTGGATGTAAGGTTTGTGCATTTGTGGTATAGGGAGCCCCCTCTGGTCGAAACACGCCATTACAACTTATATTCAGAAGAACTTTCATAACATAGGTTCTTCACTGCACAAAAATTCCTGGGGAAATCAAAATGGTAGTTTTGTGGCTTTTAGTATACGTATGTTAGCCTTATCTAATAAGCTGCGGTGTGCTCCAGAGCAGTGACAAAGTGTGCATTTAGAAGATATATTCATTCAAAAATGACCGTCTCTCTCTACCATCAATACGGATCAACAATTTTGAAGACATCATTGTCCACTTCAGCGTCTCATCAGATTTTCTGTCCAATAAAATGCTCTCCAGAATCTGAAGTGTCCTGCCTCCAACATTTTATATATATATATATATATATATATTCTTAGATTCAATATTAAAAAGTACTATTATTGTTATTTTTATTATTACTATTTTCACTTTCGTGTCTCAAATGCTAGTGACAACTACTCCACAACTTCCACCCAAGCTTTATGGCCATACCTTCATTTAGAAACTGTCCGAAAACAGGGGGCGTCTCCCACCCAGCCAGGGACGTCACACTCTTGCTCCAGATCCTTGTACGATTAACTGCTGCCATGTTTCATGCACTATTCTCATAAATACTAATCTGGGTCACGCAAGCAAGAGGACACACATAAACGTCAGCGATGCGCCGAAGTGCTGTGCATCCTCAGGCTAGCCGTAAATGTGGCAGGTAGCCACAACACCACTTTTCTCTTCTTATTGCAGCCTCCTGCCCATATATTTGCAAATATATCACATATATATGAAGGATGACAAACCCACACAGAAATACCTTCATGGTTTTTATACTTCCGTCCCTATTCCTATATATATTCCGCTTTAACCCCAACCTCCCCACCCCGTTGTTGTACTGTGACATTTTAAATGTGCAATCATCGCTGCTAGAGGGAATAAATAAATAACAGCCACTACAGGATATTCTAATGACCACCCTGAATAGAAAGCAGCCTGTGTTTATTAATACTGCAAAGTGCTTCGGGGGGGGGATAAAATAAATATGCTTGTTTTGTGGGAGCAGTCTAGAAATTTTTACGTGTCTATAAATAATCGTTAAAGGCCGTTCTGGTGCATGTCTTGGTGCTAAACGGCGTGTAGTCACACCTTTAAGTAGCAGAAGTGTTCAGCTAGCTGTTGCCCTTGAGGATGACCAGAGGAAGCTGCAATTCTATTGTTTCCGTCGTTCTTTTTGCACGTGTTGTAATTGATGTCTGGAGGCATAGTACAGGAGCAGCAGGTTTAACCATATTATTTGAAGGCCTGGTGAGTGGTATTTAGGTGGAGTAGCATTCAGAAACTTACTCTGTGGGGATGAATGTACCAGTTTTTACTTTTTATTGAAAAAGTCATACAAAATGAAAAATGGATCAATGCTGGGGCAATTTGTATTATCTGTGATAACATCATTGGATGACACAATAGAAATGGTTCTGTACGTCATACACATTGTTTTCACTTACAGTTTGCCTTTGTTTGCAGTTTTTATTTTTGTTTTTTTTTTATTTCACTCAGATTATTTGCTTTTTTATTTGCAGATCTTGGTGGGTGAGGGGTATTTTTAAACTTGCCCAATTTAGTGCAAAATCCACAGCCCTGTCAGTAACCCTATACGTGTTTACATTTCAGAGAGGGTTCCAAGTAGATCCCATTTAGAAATTGAAGAATCCTTAGCTAGTATTTTCCTATGTTGTGTTTTAGTTTTCAGTGATTGTTACTATATTATAGTTCTACAAGTATATAGGGTGGCTGTGGCTCAGTCGGTAGAGCGGGTTGTCCACTAATCCACTAATCATAGGGTTGGTGGTTCGAATCCCGGCCCGGGTGATCCCATGCCGAAGTGTCCTTGGGCAAGACACTGAACCCTAAGTTGCCCCCGATGGCAAGCTAGCACCTTGCTTGGAAGCTCTGCTACCATTGGTGTGTGAGTGTGCACTTGTAACTCGCTTTGGATAAAAGCGTCTGCTAAATGAATAAATGTAAAATGTAAGTAAATAATGGGGGGGGGGGGGGG
>JAFFST010053600.1:68795-87584 GCA_022414735.1 Noturus placidus
ATTTACATTTAACGAAAGACCCAGACTAAGTGAAAAACCCAACTATATATACCCACCAGTGCTCATTAACCAAAACATGAATCAGGTGCAGAAAACCATGTGACTTGCGGTGGCTGATGGGAAATTGAGTCCAGAGTCCTTAGAACCGTGACAGTAATAACAGTTTAGCCTCTGAGGAAAATGTGCTTCGTAGGGTTACGTGGCACCTACATAAGCACTTCATGAGAACTGACACAAACTATTATTAACAGTTATTACAAACTTTTTTTTTTTTTGCCAGCAAGTGTAAGCTGTCGGAAAGGCTCGCCAGTTTTGAAGTCAAATCACCATAACACTTAAGTCATGACATGTACTATATGTTGACCTATGGTGGTGTTATGACACTCCTATTGTTATAATGACAAGGTTATGACAAGTAATAACCGAGTAAAGTTACTTTTTTCTGCTTTTAAGATTTTTGTGAGTACCTTTCACAATTCTATAACACTATAATGCCAGAGTTATGTATGTTTAATGTATGTACTCTGTCTTTTAAGTAAAGTATAACACTGTCATACCACATACCAAAGACAAAAGCTGTCTTTATAACACCTGACACATGTTGGAATGTAGTTTTTATGAATATTTATGTAGGTATAGGTCGGTCATCATAAAGGGCTCGTGGAAACATGTAGCTTTATTACCACTAGCCGTTGAATACATACAAGGTGAATATGCTGTAAGTTAATATTCAGGAGGAGATGACCATGGTGAGGTTGATCATTGGTAGAGGGCGATGTTTGTCTAAATCTTTTCGATTTTATGGGGAGGGCGGGCACTTTACTTATTCTACAGCTTCTGGACATCTCATTTTCCTGACAAAACAAGGTGCTGAAATTGTCATTACAATGTGTGTTTTCCTGGAACCCCCTCATGAATTAGAGCACTTACACTCTGACAAGGCGGCATAACATCCCTCTAATTCGGTGCATTGATTTGCATGTGTGAGAATGTGATTAAACTTGATGGCGCTTCAAACTCAGATAAAGCCTCGCCTTTAATTCCGACTCAAGCACACGGATTGGGTTTTTAACATGTAGCGAGACATCAACATGCTTTTGCTGTTGCTAATTTGTATGAAGTGTTAATAGAAAATGACAGACGGAAGGCTATTTAATGGACATGTGAGGTGGGTGGATGTGGCTTTTTATTTTTTTATGTCAGACAGCTACTCTCTCCAGTTTTCATATAAGCTTATGTGCATTGAGAATAGCGCTTGATTGATTTGCAGATGGAGATATTTATCAAGGTCAAACGTATTTTGAATACTCATATATTAATCTTTGCATTTATAATCCTTAGGAACCTAACCCCACACACACACACACACACACACACACACGCAAAACCTGTATATAGCCATGCAAAGTTTGAAAAGCGTTTATCTTCTATACCTTATAAAAATGTCCGAGGTGATCAGTATTTCGGTAGCACATAATCCTATAGCCATGTACAATATCTTATATTGCTTGACACAGATGTGTACAGATGCTAACTAGTTACATTTACATTCATAACACTTCATAATGGACAATATCAGGTTCCATAATCAATGTTGTACCACAGTGCTGTTGAATTCTCCAATCTGATTGGTCAGAAGATTTTAGTAGAACAGCAAGTCTGACAGTAGTTCAAATCGCAGGTTTATATCAATGTGCTCGTTCTAAAACATTGTTGTTTCTATAGTAACAGCTTATTCACAGGAACCTGTACGGCAGATGATCTACATGAACAAAGGCTAATAATAAATGGAGTACAAAACGTTGTTGTTTAACAAATCATTGATGTGGTGAACGTTAATGGTAGGAGTTTCCAACGTGAGCGAATTGTAATCGTCTGTAAGTTGGTTTTTCTTTTTTCACCATGGGAAAACAATTTGCTATAACATGAGTGGGGGGGAGTATGTGGTGTTCTTTAATAAATATAAATGATCATCGTTAGCAGATTGTTGTGGTGTTTGAGGAATAAATGACTTCGGGATGTACTGTTATTGTAGTAACAGTACTACACAGTACACAGTAATCATATTGAATATTTTTCTTATAACAGCACACCCCTAAGTGTTTAATTTCTTACATAACACGCAATGCTCTGGCATTAGAAAACATGCACAATGCGCATTTTTCCATGGCTTATGTTAATCGTCTTTAGATATGATGTATACTGCATAACATGGTATATACTGTATATGCAGCATAATGCATTATGAATATGGAAAATATATGAAGTGTACATTTTTATTCAAGTACAAAACGATTTAAACTTTGGGGGGAAAAAATTGGATCACAGACCAATCCAACAAAATCCAGGAAGCAGTCCAAAATCGAAGCGACTTAAAAACCAGGAAATGGAGCACTAAGAAACAAAGCTTTGACTCATGAAACACTGTTCCAGATCTTCCAAATCCCTTACATAACCACAATGAAGATAATACTGGCCTGTGAGTGCGTTTCAAATGGGTCGTGGCGCTTTAATCATTCAGTTAATGGAGCAGGAAAATTTAATCATGAGGGCTTTCTGCCTTTCATCAGAAAGGAGAATGTGGAAACAGACACGAATTAGTGAAGTGGTCCGAGGCTTTTCACATTCCGTTTGATGGCATTTAATTTAACTAAAAAGTTCAACATTCAATCCCTTTTTTCCAGATCCACCATCATTTTCCTTACATATACGGGTCTGTGTTTTTCTTTTTTTTTCAATTCTCAGTCACTTCTTATTTGCGGAAGGATCTCTAATGAGATGAAAGCAGAGAATCGTGGTTAACAGTTTGAATGCATTAATTTCTTTCAAGGAGATAAATTATCATAAATTCTTTTCAAGCTTGTGCTATTCTTGGCGAATCAAGACCTGGGTGTCCTTAACTGGTGTTTATCTCAGTGTAATGAAGGGGAAATAATGGGAGAAGATTAAAAGAAAAAACAATCATGAAATCTTAATGAAATGTCCATGGGTAAGTGCTATATTAATAAGCAGTGGCACTCTTAAAGGAACAATATCTCCTTTAAGAACTGTGGAGGACGGTTTAGATTTTTTTAAATACTCATTTCAGTTGTCTTTCAAAAAATTATTAAAAAAAAAAAATTAAATGATGTATTCAGCCATTGAATTTACTTCAGATTAAACTGAGCAGCAGATTGTGTGTTGCTTAGATAATAACTATTATAAAATATTGACCCAGTGATTAATAGTAAGCCACCGATCTTTCCTTAATGATAAGCCGGATCTTACCCTTGTTATGTACTGTAGATCTAACCATTGCTAAGACCAGAACAGACTGAATCTGTTATCTTCTGTTATATCAGAGCCAGTTAACACAGAGCAGAATGGGATCATAAAGGCTGCTCACCCCCGAGGGTCACCGGTTAATGCTGGCATGTCCTATCTGACTCGGCAGGGGTCGCGACCCCCGCTGGGCTTTGACACTTTGAAGAAGATGGGGTTATATTGGGTTAATGAAGTCCAATTTCTCTTAGTGCAGTGTTATTACCACGGTCCTCCTATCGGTTTTGGAGGAATCACCTCAATTCACTAGGATATTGTAGGGCAATGAGCGGCAAAAGAAGCTTTCATATGCGTTAAAAAAAAAAAAAAAAAAATGTCAGCATAGTTAATACAAGAAAGTGTTTAGGACCAGAGGTGAGTAATATGATTATGAGATCACTGAGGGCAAGCTGGCAGGTGTTAGCTAAGCCTGACACAATAGCAATTACTATTAAGTTTCACCCATTGTAGTGACGGGTTTCCCAGAGTGCTCTTCATCTACTCCTTTTCTACTCTTCTGCTGTTCAATTTTGGTCACTCTTGTCCACATTAGTCACATTTTTTTCTGACAGGAATGGAAACAGATTGTCCATGCGTTCGTCTTGTCCATTCTGACATGCTTTTCAGCTTACCACAGTTGTAAAGAGTGATTATTTGAGTCAGCGTAGCCTTCCTGCCGGCTTGAACCAGCCCGGAAATTCTTCTCTGACCTCTCATCAAGGCAATTCCGCACCGCAGAACTTCTTCTCACTCGACGTGTTTTTGTTTTTGTTTTTGTAAACCCTTATTCAGTCACATTTTAGATACTTTGAAACCGGAACTACTGGCTGAGTTGCTGTTAGAACTTCTGACCAATCAGATTGAGAATTCAACAGTGAGTTTAGAGATTACGTTCAGTTCAGATCCTGAGAACTCTACAAAAGAAAAAAAAATCATGTAATATTCATGATGTGACAAGGTTTCACAATCACCTGACAGCCGAGACCGGTGAGAGCGCTGCGTTCTTTTTCAGCCTCCTGTTGAACCCGCATCATGATGCCACTCGGGCCTCATCAGATATTCGCAGGAACACGTGCTTGCTTTGACAAGATATCATCGGAGGCACTTCTTTTTGACAGTCGGGGGAATATTATTTTTGCGGAGTAATTACTGTACCAGCTGCTGAAATGTATTTACATGCCACCAGGATGGCCTCTGTCTTAGCGGGAGACAGGAGATAACGGGTGGCAGCAATCTGTTCGGGAAGTCCTCTTCTTCCCTATGAGCCTAGACTACATATTACCACACACTCTCTCTCTCTCTCTCTCTCTCTCACACACACACACACACACACACACACACACACACACAGAAACAGAAAGAGCAATGTCAGTGTGCAGTGACCGTTTAAGCAAGAGGAGGCAGCTGGGGACTTGGCTATGGCACCTGATGTCACTGAAAAGAGAGAGGAACTATTAGCAAAGGGAGCTGTCAGCCATCTGTATGGTATCACAACCTTTCCTTTTAGACGGTGACTTCCTTCTTGACACATTCTATCATTATGTGTTGTTCTGCATGACATACGCTCTACTGATCTGGGTTTCTCGTAAGCCATTCGATGATAAATTCAAGCCATCCCCATGGACATATAAAACTGGGTGTACGTGTAGGTAGCTCGATGATACAGCTCTCTATAACTATTACTGTCGAGATGTAACATGTGGAAACTAATACATCATGTAGAACCGGTTGGAGAAAGAAAAAAAAAAAAGCATCGGAGCAAGCGAAGTATTTCCTACAGTCCTCCCAGTCAATTTACATGCTTGTGGAATAAATGGGTTGTTATTGTAGAAAGAAAAACGTCCAATCATTGATATGGTGATGTAACGTGAAGGTTTCCGACACAGCAAAGGCTTCATGATGGAGAGCATTGCGGTTTGACTCCAACATGACAAGCGTTTTATTAATGTATTTATTTATTTATTTTCTTCTTATTGACTTGGACTAAAACCCCCAGAGGTTGGTGAGAGAACAAACAACTTATTTCCTGGATATTTCACAGCATTAAACGTAGCTATAAATGTATAAAAAACTTTTTTAATAACTTTAAAGAATTGTAATTCTTGGCAAACTCCTCTTGTATAAGACGAGCGAAATGTTTCAGGACAGGCTGTTTTTTGGATAATGATGGATTTCAGAGTGGTAACAGTAATTTGACAGTTGCAAGATTTGCCTGGGGCTTCATCACACCGCCCTGTCATTCATTAATTTCACATTAACAGCACACACAAGCAAGCGCTTTATTTCTTAATGAACTAAAACTGCAAAACAATGTAAATTACAGCTTGATATTTAATTACCTCAATGCATATTCCAGTCATTTATTATTTTCCTATATTCCTTATATGTTCAATAAAAACAACAATTCCAGACAATAATTTCAACACATAATAATAAACCTAACTAACATAACATATCTAACACCATGTTTCAGAATGCAAATGTTGAATCAGCTGCTCTGAAATAAATGATAATATCTATTTTCGAGCATTTAAAGCCAACCTAACTACCAATTCACTAATATTATGAGTCAACACTTTATTCTCATTTGAAGCTTTTGTACCTAATCAGGTACAAAATCTTTTTTTTTTTTTTTTTTTTCGAAAAGTAACATTTTCAAAACTAGACTGGAAATGATCCATTATCCAGCATTTAATTAAGAGAGAAAATGCTGTAATAACAAATGTACTTGTTTTCATCTAAAAGGAAAATATTGACTCTCAGTTTCATTAAATGTCAACCTCAGTTTCCAGCAAATTGGTTCCATTTTAAAATGAACTGGATCAGATAATTAGGATTTATTAAGGCCTGGTAAAAAAAATAAAATAAAATAAATAAACAAAATAGATGGAGAATATGTGACATGTACAGTAAGAGAAAGCTCATTATCAAGTCCAGTGTTAAATACTGTACATGTTCTATGTATATATTGTTAAAAGTCACTTGTGTTTTTCATTGAAATAATGAGCAGGAATTCCGGGCGTCTCATTTTCAAGCGCAAATTGCAACAAATATGATTTCAGAAGCCTGATGGCTGAGGCGTTGAAGGAATGCGGTTAGCATTGTCCGGAGCATTGATTTTTCTACTTTGTTGCAAAAAGAGGTCTAAATTTAATACCGTTTTATTATGACAGTCCCTTCGTAAGGCATTCACATGTTGACGTCAGGCGTTATTTTTGCTCCTTTGGACTTTCCGGCTGTCTTTTCCAGGAACTTGCCCTCCCCCATGTCCTGCTCACAGCAAAACATGACACCGATAAACATTCGTGTAATCATCCAGACCCTTTTTTTTTCTTTTTTTTTTCTCTCAGTTTACTGGCATGAAGAATGCAGCAGTAAGTACAATCCCATCACAAATGCTCCTCAACAACAAATGTCATTTTCCGACCGCAGCGAAGCATCGTATGGGGTAAATGGTGCAGATTTGGACTCTGTGTGATGGTCTGGGTGGAAACAGTGTGGCTCAACACATGCTGTGTGTGTTTGAGGCTCTGAGACGTGAATAAACTAAGAGTGAGAGAAAGCAAAACTCTTGCATCACAATGTATTTCATATATTTGCTTGTGCTAAGATGCAGAAGCTCAGTAGCATTGATAACATGGTTTATACTGAACTATGAACACATAATATGTTTACTGGGCATTATACGTATTGAAATTCACAAGAAGTTAGCACTGATTCATCTGAATTATCAACCCGCAAACCTGCAGAGAACTGAAAATGACAAAATTCCAACTAAACAATGAAGTACTGCATGTGCAAAATCTTCCATTAATGCAGCTTAGCCACTGCAGCTACCACACACACATAAACAACTCATCCTTTTATAGGGTGCCATTTCTTTTTTGAATCGAATTGCTAGTCTCATTTTTAATTTATGGATTTGTTTGAACTACTTTATTGATTACTTTAAGCATTTTTGTACATCATATTAAGCATTCATAACCATTCAAAGTGTGCACTTTCATACAAAATTATAACAATACGCTTAACGGCTCATGCATGTATTATAACACACTATGAATGTATTTACTTGATTTACTGAAAGAAATGAGAGTGGAGGAAAAATAAAATGGCCTCAGGACATGGATTTTCCTGACCCTAACCCTACATTTGCCCTACATTTAAAATTCAGGTGTAAATAAAAGCATTGATCATAGAGCAAACTCAGTTGTTGATAAGTAATGACACCCTGACTAAATAATTCAACGGTTTCTGTAGTCCGTTAGATAAGTTTTGTTTATAGTAACATTTCCTATGAAGCCCATATTCATAAATCTTTATAACTGTGATGAAAATTCTTGGTTTATAATATAAGATTCCTTGTTTATGAATTCAAATAGTGTGCTATAACTAATAATCAGTCAAGTGACACTATTCAATATAATGACATAGACCTGCAAATCTTCTGCATTTTAACATCGGAGTACGTTACTACAACTGATCACTCAACTCTTGGATATTAAATGATGCCCTGCAAGCCCCTCTGGACACTAGACACTATAGACATTTACATGCACACTTTTTATTTATTTATTAATTCTTATATGTAACATCTTTTTCCTGGAATCCATCTTAACTAAAACTGATAAAACCCTGTATATACACACATTCCAGTTTCTATCGTGATGGGCTTGATTGAACTGTTTGAAAGTGATGGGTGCAGAAGAGTAAACAGCGTATTTAATCACCCTGTATAATTGTTTATACTGTTGCACATTGTTGTGAGTTATATGAGTCATTATTTAAATAGACAGAAATCCAATATTGCATATCTGTGACTGGCAAAAGTATGTGTACCTCTAGGATTAGCAGTTAAAATTAGAGCCAGGTGTTTTCAATCAATGGGATGGCAATCACGTGTGAGTGAGCATCAGGTTTTATTTAAAGATCAAGGATAAATGATCTTTTTTTGTGGAAGTGTATCATGGAATGAACAAAGCAGATTTCTGAGGGCCTCAGAGAAAGAGTTGTTGATTCTCATCAGGCTGGAAAATGTTACAAGATCATCTCTAAAGAGTTTTGACTTCACAAATCAAAAGTCAGACAGATTGTGTACAAATGGAGGAAAATCAAGACCATTGCTACACTCTCCAGGAGTGGAGACCAACAAAGATCACTCCAAGAGCAAGACATGTAATAGTCCACGAGGTCACTAAGGAACCCAGTGTAACTTCTAAGCAATTAAAGGCCTCTTTCACGTTGGTTAATGTTAATGTTCATCAGTCCACCATCAGGAGAACACTGAAAAACAATGGTGTGCATGGCAGGGTCACAAGGAGAAAGTTACTGCTCTTTAAAAAGAACATTGCTGTCGACCTGCAGTTTGCTTAAGATCATGTGGATGACCCAGAAGGCTTTTGGAAAAATGTTTGGTGGACGGATGAGACCAAAACTTTTTGGTTTAATTGGGAAGCGTTATGTTTGGAGAAAGGAAAACACTGCATTCCAGCATAAGAACCCTATCCCATCTGTGAAACATGGGTGTGGTAGTATCATGATTTGTGCCTGTTTTGCTGCATCTGGGCCAGAGCATCTTACCATCATTGATGGAGCAAAGAAAACTATCAGGACATCTGCCTGTGAGCTGAACGTCAAGAGAAAGTGAGTCATGCAGCAAGACATCGACCCTAAGCACACAAGTCAATCTCACCGAAGAATGGTCAAAGGAGAATAAAGTTAATGTTTTGGAATGGCCAAGTCAGAGTCCTAACCTTAATCCAATAGAAATGTTGTGGAAGGACATGAAGCAAGCAGTTCATGTGAGGAAACCCACCAACATCCCAGTGTTGAAGCCGTACTGTAATGAGGAACGGCCTAAAACTCCTCTTAAGGCGATGTTCAGGACTGATCAACAGTTACCCCAAACCTTTAGCTGCAGTTACTACACAACATCAAATACTGCAAGCAAAGCTTCACATACTTTTGCCACTCTCCAATATGTAATATTGGATCACTTTCCTCAATAAATAAATGACCAAGTATAATATTGTTGTCTAATTTGTTTAATTGGGATCTCTTTAATTACTTTTAGGACTTGTGTGAAAATCTGATAGTGTTTTAGTTCATATTTATGCAGAAATATAGAAACTTCTAAAGGGTTCATAAACTATCAAGTGTATTGGCGTAGAGGAGGCGGATGCAATCGCAGATTTTTAGAATTTTAATATGTAATATAACAACAAAACAACAAGACCAAGGCATTAAGACTAATATAACTAGACACTTGTGGCATGAAACTAACACTAAGACTAAACACAGACAACGTGACACAGAGACAGGAGTCTAAAATAAACGACAAGACAAAGACTACATGAAACCCAGGACTATATATACACACCAGTGCTCATTAAAGAAACGTGAATCAGGTGTAGAAAAACATGTGACTTGCAGTGGCTGATGGGAAATGGAGTCCAGAGTCCTTAGAACCGTGACAATCAAGCACCAATGCATCATAAAGAATTCATTTTATATACTCCTCTAAAAGAAAATAATGTAAAAAATAAATAAATAATAATAATAAAAAAAGCAAAAGCTTTATAACTTTTTATATAAAAAAAAAGTTGATTCATGTTATAGAGTTATGGAAATATATAAGTAGCATAATGAAGCTAAATAAATGACAACTCTAGGTTTAAGGCATTTTCTTCAAGCAGCATTCAGGATGGATCCTGATAACAGCACATATTTGTTCATGTTTTCTCTTCAATTATGCCCTATTTAATGTTCTGCATTCTTCACATTCCTTTATTTGCATATGTCTTGAGGCCAGTGATGGAACGTTCTCTAATACTAGTACATTGTATTTAAAAGAAAAACAACAACACTCTTTCATATTTCATTTGTGTTTAGCTCCAGAAACATGACCGTGAAAGTGAAGACGTTGCGTCCAAATGGAGATCGGAAGAGGAGATGGCGAAGGAGGCGACGGAGATGAGATGCCTCTTCAGTTAGTTTCTTTTGCTAAAAAACTCTGTATAATGTAAACATTGTCCAATTAGTATTTCTTAGAAAAGCAGTTACATATTCTCTAGAACTGTTTTCATGTGGCCTGTATGCATGCTAAGGGAAATCGCTAATTATTTAGTTTTGCAATTGTTTGGCTTTAACTAATGATCGAGCTTTGGCTAAAAATAAAGTGTCTTATTAGTTGTGCATTATTTTTCTCTGCATTAAAAAAAAGAAGAAAAGAAGCTGAATTTATGTCTCAAAGCACATGGCCGTGTTTCCAGAAGGTACATGCAGCCACAATTTTTCTTTTTAAACATTTTTCCATTATGGGTTGTTCAATATGATTAAGTGTATGACTAATACTGAAGGCTGCATATCTATAAACATATTATCCTTAAAGAGCGTATAACTTTTAGAAAAGATTTCAAGTAGAAATTCCTTTTAGGAAGCTTAAACCGGAGGTCTTCAACAGGGGGTCCGCGACCCCTAGGGGGTCCGCGGAGGTACTGCATGGGGGTCGCGTAAGTTTTTGTACCAGTTTGACATAACACAATTTCATACAATATATATAATTAGGGGGTCCCCGCTCCATCTCGCCATCAGTTTGGGGGTCCTTGGCCTGGAAAACATTGAAGACCCCTGGCTTAAACCATTAACCATCTCAAGAACCTTTGTAGAAACCATATGTAAAGCAGTCTGGATGTTTCTGTAGCTGAATTCTGGCAAAAATCAGACAAATAATACGGTCAAACTTATAACATAGTTTGCATCTCTAGTTAAAAACATAAAACGTAAATGCTGTATATTTAAACGTTACATGGATCATGTTGGTTAACAAAATAGTCAGGCTGCCTAAAGATGCCTAAAGACCTTGCTAGCTAAGTAAAGTTGTTGGATATCTAAATCCTGACCGATTCAGTTTGTAATCAGATACTGACTGTCAATATGTCTGTGATTCTCCTACAATGCACTCATAATGAAATCTTTGAATCCAAATTCATCCCTATTTGCACTTTTGCATGGAACCAGACTTCTGTAACTTACAACTTCTGCAAACTACATACATAATAAAGAGTCTACTATAGGAGCAATAAACATCTTTGTATAGCTATTCAAGGAAGAATATAACACAAGTAAGTATGCTTCCCAATACACAGTCCACTGTATAGTAGAATAGGTTTATTCGATCGAATATGTTGGTTTGTCCCAGTCTAGGACATTATATATATATATATCAGGCCTGCCTACTGTTACAGTTCGAGGCACTGACAGTCAAAAGCAGCCCATTTATACATAAGGGGGAGAAATGCCCTTCGATTCAGCATGGATTAACGTGGTGCTGCAGATATCCTAAAATGGAAATGTCATCCTCGACCAGTGCCATAATTCGAGCAGTAAAAATGCTCATAATAAACCATCTATTAAGAATCGACACCAGCAACCTTGTGCATGAATGTTTTAACAGCTCAATTATTCAAACACAGTGCTGGTTTCCTCTTTAAATGAACAGAAAGCTGGACAGTTTCTTGTGGTATTGTGTAGGGTATTTTGAAAGACCTAAACAGTAAATAACCTCCATTATCCCCTTGACCACTACAGCAAAGTGTGTTCTTGTGTTACTTTGATTGATTATTTGTTCGTTGTGCTTGGCCGTGCAGTCGGTACACAACGTGCCCCCTTCCTGCCTTTAGTACATTCATTTCTCTGAAAACCCCCATCAAGGTTTTATGGAGATCAGTACGATTAAGTAGCACATTTATTCCACAGCCCAGCACTCTGATATGCAATGCAAAGGCATCTCACTTTCTGTTTGTTATTCATGAGTGTCCTGAGCTACATTTCATTACTAATCCCATTGGCATCATGTAAATCACTGAAAGTAACCATATTGGGATTTTTGGCTTATTCCCTAAGCAGATGTGTCATCCTGTCAGTGAGGAAAATGGGCAAAATAAGATTTCAAAACCCAAGGTGCTTTCGGAAAAGGTCAGTCATCCGTCTGTAGGCGGTAAACCATCTGTTACATGATCCGTCGTTCAATTTAAATAAGGTTCAGCCAGAGGTAGGACACATGGCTCAGGTAAAGTAAGAAACACAGCAATCGTTATTAATCTGTGTACGTATTTCTTAGCACGGTGTCAGATACCAGAAGGTTAAACTGTACAAATGTAGTGCCTATTATGCTTCAAAGTATTAGTGTTTAAATTGATTCGAAGAAATGCTGACAAACGCAACAGTAAGCCAAACACAGGAGGAAATGCCATTTGCCTTGAATAGTCCTTTATTGCGTAAATATATTGTTAGTTATCCCAGATCCGCAGCAGCACACTCGAGGCTATTATGGCTCATATTCTTTTATCAATGTGGAAATAAAATGATCTTGACTTGCCACTTATTCATCGGGAAAGGGAAATACAATTCTGGCAGAGTGATGTACGCCTTCCAGTAATCAAGTTGTAAAAAAAAAAAAAAAGGCCCCATGAATTTCATGAAATGTTATTGAGAGGTTTCCTTTAGAGAGATGTCTTGGAGAGTTTGGGGCTGATCTATCACTCATGCGCCTATCTGAAACATACAGGACGATATCGAATCCACAGCATAAATTACCCTTGCAACCAAGGCTTGCTGTCTTCATTTGAACTTCAAGTGCTCCTCAGCTAAACATGGGCATTATCCGTGGCCTTGACATGGTGTAATTGCTTCCTACCTATTACAATGTCATATCCTGGAAGCATGCTGGATGTAATGAGCTCTTAGAAATGAATCATACATACATTGCTTATGGCATGGCATTTTAATTAAAGTGACTTCCAAGATAATATTGAGTGCATGTTTCTGCAAGGGCATTATTTACAGATCTGTACAGTAATTACCTTCCTGATATAGCTATGGGTCATTAAGAACACTAGACCTCTTAGTGATAGTCAAGCATGTCTACATAATACAACATTACATCATCTTTTGAAGAATGGAAATACTTGGGCTACAACATGTTAGCCAGTCGATTCTATTTATTACCGAGTACAAGCTCAGAAAAAACTAATTACTACTGATCATAAAAAAACCCGATAAAATCACCTGCCAACGTGTCATTATGAGACTCATTGGCTCTGTTCAGACTTGGCGTGAGATGTAAGTTGTGGTTATGATGCCATGATGCAAGATGATAAACACAATTAATCTCATGATCGAAGTACATGATGGGGGTCAAAACACAGTGTTACAGGATGACAATCCATATTCACAGTCAGGGAACACAGGCGAACATCAAAAATCCTGGAGGAACAGGAACAACAGGGCAGAAGAAACCAATCTAATCGAGCCGAGACACGGAACAGGTGAACACATTAGGGTAATCAAGCAATGTCACCAAAACCAGAGAACACTGAGAAGACACAAAACAAAACACCACAAGCATTACTCGCAACACTGGGAGAGGGAATTCATGACAAAATCCCCCAGCGTTTCAGGACTGTAAGGGTTGCCAAATCTACCAAACGCAGCCCAAGAACATTTGAAAACCAGGTCCACAGAACTAGCCCAATACTATAACGTAAATGACATGTTTAGCCAACAAGCCACCATACTCACAGTATCAATGTCAGAAAGACATATTTGCAGAGACACGTCTCATTAAGCTGTAGAGAAGACACCACATTCCATAGGTCGTTTGATATATAGCGGCTGTGGCTCAGTTGGTAGAGCGGTTTGTCCACTAATCCACTAATCGTGGGGTTGGTGGTTTGAATCCCGGCCCGGGTGATCCCATGCCGAAGTGTCCTTGCTCAAGACACTGAACCCTAAGTTGCCCCCGATGGCAAGCTAGCACCTTGCATGCAGCTCTGCTACCATTGGTGTGTGAGTGTGTCTCATTTGTAAGTCGCTTTGGATAAAATCGTCTGCTAAATGAATAAATGTAAATATATAGATGCAGTCTACTACTGATCCAGCTTTATATTGAAAGTGTCCCTTACATTGTAGCTATACCTGTCGTGTTTCTAGAACATGTCAAAGCATGTCCAGACATTAGTTTCAAGCTCAGTACATTTCTTTTCTTGATATATCGCTTTGCTTGTATTTTCTTATTTGCAAGTCACTTTGGATAAAAGCGTCTGCTGAATGAATAAAAGTAAATCTGCTGTTGTGCTTTCTGAGTATTTGACTCTATGGCTGTAAAAGAAACAAAAGCCCATGTTGAGGACAGAATAAAGAAGTGTCCAAAAAAGAGGACTCTTTACTACGCTGAATGAACAGATTGAATGTAATGTAATGTATGTAGACATGTATATAAAAATGCCAAGTCACAAAAAACCTGCCAACTTTTGATGTAGGTTTTAAAAATCCATTACAATAAGTTTCTGGGAGGAAAGGCAACTTTAATTTAAAAGCCCAAATTTGTTTTAGCTTAAAATAAATACAATGTCTTTTTGAGAACTCCTTTTTCTGGCATACCTAAATAGAACTGAGAAGGAATTCTTGTCATAGTGTCAAGTGTAATTAAGGGGAAAATGCAGCTTCCTTTGCAGTATTTCTGATGTGATATGAAGCACATATCTCACTGACTTGGGAATAAATGAGGCAGTGAGGTTGATATGTTTAGAATCACAGACGTTTTTGTTGTGTGATAAAGCTTGTGACATTTATCTGATGCAGTTTATGTTATAAACCAGACCTCTGCAAACCCGTTGACTCCTGACGTCTCGAGCTTGAGTGACAACCGTTCATCTCCAGATGTAAAGCCACCTTCAGACACATGATGAACTTGGCCTGGATTTCGGAGTATGCACTAATCACATATGGTGTCTGGTGTTCAGGCGTATTACCAACATCATTTGCCAGTAATGGATTTGGAGCAGTGAGACATTTACTAGCTAAGTTAAATGGACGCATTGGCCATCATTTGTGCTTTGGGAGGAGTAGCATTGAGACCTCAGGGGTAATGTTCTTTTCTCCCTGCCCTCCGTGTTTTAATCATTAACACTGCCATTTTGGGGATGAGATTATAATGGCTGCTGGGTGCCCGGGGTGGATGAGTTGGGGAACAGGCTCCCATTAATGACCGTTTTTAAACAAGCTCTCGTCTCTGCGGTTAAAGGACACATGGTGCTTGCAGGGTAATGGTGGAGCTCTTAGCGTGGATGAATTTGGCTCAGAATGTAGGGTGGGGTGAGAGAGAAAGACAAAAATATATCACCATCCAGTAACTTGTGCTGTGCAATGTGGAATGTGTGGGGAATGGTTCTTTACATACAAAAATGTTTGGAAATGGAAGTTACATAATAGCAGTCCTTTCATTTCTAATGACATATAGTGCGATTTATATATATATATATATATATATATATATATAGAGAGAGAGAGAGAGAGAGAGAGAGAGAGAGAGAGGGAGAGAGAGAGGGAGAGAGAGAGGGAGGGAGATGGAGGAAGGGAGAGAGGGAGAGAGAGAGAGAGAGAGGGAGAGAGAGAGAGAGAGAGAGAGAGAGAGAGATACAGTGGGGGAAAAGTATTTGATCCCCTGCTGATTTTGTACGTTTGCCCATTGACAAATGAAATGATCAGTGATCAGTGATCTCAATCAGAAAGATTTCTGGCTCCCAGGTGTCTTTTATACAGGTAACGAGCTGAGATTAGGAGCACACTCTTAAAGGGAGTGTTCATAATCTCAGTTTGTTACCTGTATAAAAGACACCTGTCCACAGAAGCAATCAATCAGATTCCAAACTCTCCACCATGGCAAAGACCAAAGAGCTCTCCAAGGATGTCAGGGACAAGATTGTAGACCTACAGAAGTCTGGAATGGGCTACAAGGCCATTGCCAAGCAGCTTGGTGAGAATGTGACAACAGTTGGTGTGATTATTCGCAAATGGAAGAAACACAAAAGAACTCAATCTCCCTCAGCCTGGGGCTCCATGCAAGATCTCACCTCGTGGAGTTGCAATGATCATGAGAACAGTGAGGAATCAGCCCAGAACTACACGGTAGGATCTTGCCAATGATCTCAAGGCAGCTGGGACCATAGTCACCAGGAAAACAATTGGTAACACAGTACACCATGAAGGACTGAAATCCTGCAGCGCCCCTGCTCAAGAAAGCACATATACATCCCTGTCTGAAGTTTGCCAATGAACATCTGAATGATTCAGAGGACAACTGGGTGAAAGTGTTGTGGTCAAATGAGACCAAAATGGAGCTCTTTAGCATCAACTCAACTTGCTGTGTTTGGAGGAGGAGGAATGCTGCCTATGACCCCAAGAACACCATCCCCACCATCAAACATGGAGGTGGAAACATTATGCTTTGGGGGTGTTTTTCTGCTAAGGGAACAGGACAACTTCATCAAAGGGACGATGGACGGGGCCATGTACCGTCAAATCTTGGGTGAGAACCTCCTTCCCTCAGCCAGGGAATTGAAAATGAAAAGTCATTACTAAGTCATTACCAAGTACTAAGCCATGTCTTGCAGAGGGGTCAAATACTTATTTGTCTCTCACTGTTCTAATAAACCTATCATTAAATTTATAGACTGATCATTTCTTTGTCAGTGGGCAAACGTACAAAGTCAGCAGGGGATCAAATACTTTTTCCCCCACTGTATCTATACATATTTATGCAATGCTTATGATGTGTTATAAAGGCAAATACCCCCCCCCCCGTGTATATATATATATATATATATATATATATATATATATATATATATATATATATATATGGAAAGAACTTGGCGGTGAGCAACCACATCACTACAGTTTGTCAGGTCATCAACTCTCTCAATGGGCTTTGCCGAACTTCAAAAATCAAAAGCCCTACAGGCGAAATGCTCCATGAAGGAAGGAAATCCTAATACCCAAACACATTTAGGAAGGTATGTTGGACATCCAGTAGATGTTGAAATCAGGAAAACAGCAAAAGAACAGTCACTATTCGATGCTCCACACCAATTTAGTGTGCTGAAGCATGCTCAATGCGTCTATATCCTGCGGCTATGGTGCTACAAACAACAGATTTTTGATCCAAATAGTTTCTAAAGTCTATTAAGTCAGTCATTCTCTTCCAGTCAATATAATAGTGACTCCTAAGTGCTTCATTTGAGGGTGTTCTGTAAGAGCATTGCCTTTCTAACTTGCTTTCAAGGCTGTTCCACAACATTAAATGTAACTATAAACTGATTTAAAAAAAAAAAAAAAAAGTATGAAGTGCCACTCTTTAATAAATAACGAAAAATAATAATAATTGACGAATTGCTGTAATATTAGAGGAACAAACACATCCGGATGTGATAATGTTGAAAATAATCAACTTATGGGTGATAACAGTAAATCCACATTGATCTGTGTTGCAGAGCACCGCCCTTCCATTGATTATTTTAATATAACAGCAAGTACTCACACCCTCACAGCAGTGCTTTATGTCTTACTTGATTAAAAGTCAAGTAGTGTATTGTAATATATTACATTTTGAAAGTTGGCATATTTACTTAGCAAAAATTAAGCAGCTAACTTGATCTTTACAGTATATCTAACTTAGAGTGAACAGCAAATATGTACCTTTTTGCTCCAAACATCCAAATAAAAGAAACGTCTTTGAGCTGCAACTTGTGTATCACCTGTGGCCTTTATCTCTGCAGGCTACAGAAGTGTTTCTATGATTGCTAACAAGAACATTCCAGCTGGCATTGAGAATTAAACATAGTTTTACCACAGAGTGTTGATATACAAGACAAAATGGGGCTGGGAAATCTCAATAAGAAAATAGCGATGTAAAACAAACTGCTGCGTAATAATAAACAGCTCCTCCGTTGTTTCTCCCCATAAAGCTACCTGCATCATTTTGCTTATTTTGGTTTACTTCTGCGTTCAAGGGCGTAACTGTGGTATGGACATTGGGGAGGAGGGTCCAATTAGTTGTCTTTAGTCCAAATGTAGTGTAAAGGAACGAAATGCTGTGCAACTTTCCTCACTTACACTCACATTTATAACAATCTGTCACAACGTGAAGGTTCACAAGGAACTCGGCAGGAGGATATGCAAGTGAATGTAGCGTTAATGGTCAATAACTGGAACTGACGTTAGTCTAGCCTACTTCGTGGGTGTGCAAATATCAACAGTTAATTGACCTTCTTAAGAAGAAACCAAGCCATGGTATGATGCCTTCTATACTACGCTAAAGTTATCTACTATTTAGGAATCTAGTTACTTACAGTCTGAATAAAAGCTCGTATGTTCTGCTGCACTTTTCTACACTTGGCTGCTGTCTCCATTTCTTACAGACTGAGCTGATAAAATATATCAACAAACGTGTATTGAGTTTGGGCGCAACCAAGTGTACAACTGGAGGGGGACACACCTATTTTCTTTAACAAACGAAAATATATTAAAAAGGAATTGACATAAATAAATAGAATAGATGAAGAAAAGACAGATCCGTCAGCAGGGTTTATTAATTATTTTGTACTGTATATTGGGGGGACAGATTGGTATTTCCTCAGCATGGGGGGG
>JAFFST010053600.1:92468-111767 GCA_022414735.1 Noturus placidus
GATTGAGTTTGGAAGTTCATTCCACCACTGAGGAACAGTCAGTGTGAAGGTTCTGTAACGGGACCTTATGCCGCGATGAGTAGGAACTACTAAACGTCGGTCGCTAATCGATCGCAGATTACATGTGGGAACGTAAGCCTTCTGATAGTACACGGAGAAACCTAAAGCTTTGGGAAACTTCAACTTTTAGCAGGACAATGATCCCAAACACAATGCCAAAGCAAAGTAGGAGTGGTTAAAAACAAAAAAAAGTGAATGTTCTACAGTGGCCAAGTTAATGTCCAGCTTGAGATTGAGAATCTGTGGCACTGTTTAAAAATTTTAATCAACAAACAACATCCAACCAACGCGAAGAACCTGGAGCAAATCTGCAAGGAAGAACGGGTTAAAAATCTGCTAAGAACCCAACAGACATTAACAAAAGGTGGTTCTATCAAGTATTAGTCTGAAGGGGTTGAATACTTATACAAGCAGAATGTTAATTATTTTTAAAGATCTGCTGACAAGTTATGAATTTTGACATTTACTCTATGAGCATATTGGTTTGCAATTAAAAAAAAAAAAAACCCAAGGTACTGGCTGGATCAATCTGTGTGAGTGTCATTTGTAATCCAGATGAATCTTGAAGCCTTTTAAAGGGGGTGAATACTTTAGCAAGGTACTGTATATATGATTGAACTTTAAATCTGAATATGTATGCGTATATACCGTATATCTTCCAATAATGAAGAAGTTTAAGTAAAGTGGTCTGTTTTTAATCTTCTTGCAGTGTTTCTAAAATCCTTTTATCTCCTAAGAAGTGGCGAGGCAGTTCATGGCTCAGAGGGGTCATGGTAAGACTTTATCAGAGAGACTGTCTGCTTCTCTTTGGCGTGAAATAATTTGAAAATGAGGAAAAGGTCACTTGTGAAATGAGGTCCACTTCAGTCTGAAGGCGAGGACAAAGAGAGGAATCAGTCGATCAGGGTGTGACTTGAGTAAAGCACGGAGGAGCCTGAGACCCCAGTGGAGAGGGAGAGGACGAGGCGATCTGAAGATTGATTCCACCTCCGTTGCTGGCTTCCCTACTGTAATTCCCTCTATCCGAACATTCATCTCGATGCTATGCCGAGCGCATCCGATGCTTCTTTGTATGCAGTGGAGATTTCGCACGAGGCCCCAGATCTCCCATGCTGCAAGCCCCACTGGGCTCCAAAGGAAGAAGAATACACTTACAGGGAAACATCATTATCCGTGATTTGGCTTGGGACCTTCTCTCTCGAATTGTGTGTACGCAAAGTCGAGGTAATTTTTTTCCCCCATGCATGCTGCTCAGGCAGAGACGAAAAAGAGAATATGATTTGGACCTGGCTGATGCTGCCGGGTCATTTATCAGCCTCGTCGCCTTTGGGGTTCGGTGTGAATATTTCCAAGTTGTTCCACTCAGAGGTTCTAGCTTCGTGGCTCTGAAAGAAAAGACTCAGACTTAAAGAAGCTAGGACTCAGCTTAGGAAGTGAGCGAGTTTGTTTATTTTCCATAAGTATGATGAGAGCATACATGCAGTACAGCCCAACCTCCTCTTTCGGACCAGTGTACTCCTTTCATACTGAACTTGCACACTTCTTTTTCATTACTCAGCTCCTGCCAGCCGGTACTCGGGCGCCGAATAGATGCATTCCAATTTTTTCAAAAGTTGAAAACGGCAGGTCATGAAGGACATTCGCTCATACATCAAAGAGATTAATACTGCTGTAATATACCACGTACTGTGATGATTTTACAGTATATAAGCTCCTTTTCTCTGAGTCGCACTACCATTATAAATAGAATGAATCAGTGTATAGATTATTCATGTATTATGTGTTTATCTATAGATTTTATGTTGGTTTACTAGTTATGCGTGTGGGCGTTTAACACGAGGGACGAAATAGAAACTGAACACAGCTCTGCTTTTCATTCCTTCTTTAGAAATACTATACTCAGCGAAAAAAAAAACCCTCTCTTTTACAGTATACTGTATTTTAAAGATAATTTTGTAAAATCCAAATAAGCTTTATAGTTATTTATCGGAAAGGGTTTACACGATGTTTTTCACGCTTGTTCAATGAACCATAAACTATTACTGCACATGCACCTGTGGAACAGACCTTAAAACATGGACAGTTTACATGCAGTAGGAAATTAAGCTCACAGTTACAATAACACTAAAGAGAGCTTTCTACTGACTCTGAAAAACACCAGAAGAAAGATGTCTAGGGTTCCTGCGTGAAGTGCGTGAACATGCCATAGACCTGCTGTAGGGAGGCATGAGGACTGCAGATGTGTCCAGAGCAATAAACTGTAATGTCTGTAATGTAAGACATCTAAGACAGCACTACAGGGAGACAGGAAGGATCGCTGATCGTCCTCGCAGTGGAAAATTACATGTAATCGTGTGTTCCCCCAAGACGTGATCGAGAACTTACAAATGCCTTGGTGGAAGAGTGGAGTAACATCTCACTCAAAGAACTGACCAATCTGGTGCAGTCCATGAGGATGAGATGTTCTGTAGTACTTAAAGCAGCTGGAAGACACCAGATACTGACTGTTCCTTTTAATATCAAACCCTCCTTTGTTCAGGGACTCGTTACTCCATTTCTGTTCATCAAATGTCTGTGGAACTTGTTCAGTTTATGTCTCAGTTGTTGTTGAATCTATTTATTTTAATACAAATGTTTACACATGTTAAGAAATGTGCTGGAAATAAAAGCAGTTGACTGTGAGAGGACGTTTCTTTTTCTTTTTTTTTTTTTTGCCAAGTATATATCTGTTTTTGTTTAATTCTCGATCCTGATTGGTTTATATGAACATCATATTAAATAATCCTTTCTATAGTCATAATTTTAATGGTGCAGTTATATAGCGCTTTTATCCAAAGCGCTTTACACTGTGTCTCATTCACCCATTCACACACACACACCAATGGTAGCAGAGCTTCCATGCAAGGCGCTAACTTGCCATTGGGAGCAACTTGGGGTTCAGTGTCTCGCCCAAGGACACTTGGCCAAGACACTACTCCAACCCTACGATTAGTGGATTAGTGGACAACCCGCTCTACCACCTGCGCCACTATATAAATAGATAAATAGTCAATATAAATAGATTATTTTTTTTAAATGTGCGTAATTATTGATAAGTTGTATTTTTCTGAGGAACCATTTATATTTAACATTGGAAGGAGTCTCCAGTGTCAGCCCTTTCTAAGATTCAGACGTACAGCTGTAACTAAGTTTTACGACACATGAAAATCTTCAAAAAAAAAAAAAAAATGATGGCGTCATTTTTTGAATGAATAAATAAATTGTATTAATTGTACAAGATACAATTACAGATACATATTAAAAGGAACAAAAGACATGCCTCCACCTAAGTGATTAGAAAGTGTATGGTCTAGTGTACAGTTTTTCTAAGAGTTTAGGAGTGTTTGGCTACAGAAATTCAACTGTATGTTTAGCTAAACAGGAGTAGGTTTAGTCTCAAGTTAAATCCTGCATGAATTTTCAACATCGTTAAGATGCTTGAGTGGGAAATCTATTGCAGAAACTTTCCCCATTCGCATTGATTCCTTTTAGCCGATGTTATTTATTTAAAGTGAAATGTTTTATTATTACAGGTTCTAACGCTTTATGATGCTTATGGTCTTTTCACACCTTTTCCTCTTGGCCATTAAATGTATTTAAAATTAATTAACAGCAACCTGAATATGAACCCAGTTCTTTTGCAGAGTTAAGAATGAACTAAACTATTTTTCTACACTCACCAGGCAATTAATTATACCAAAGATATTATTTCTTATTAAGCACATGCCACCAATATATCACATTCTGAAATTCCTCCACTGCTCTAATTGAGAGATCTTCATTCCTAGGATGATAGCTTGTGTCTCTTGTATGGTGTGTTAGCACACCGGTCCACTTATATCCAGCATATAAACAACCCTCACGCCTTCCCCAAGACTAAACCGCATGGTATACTGTGTCATTTCTGACACTTAGACCATTCGAGTGCAGTTATGAGTCCTGTAAATCAGCCTGCAACAAACATTAAGGGCAAATGGGTCAACATGGAATGTGTCTCTTTTGTGTACTACAGAAGCACATTACACTTTTATATTCATGGACTGTTCAGTTCAAGATTAGACTTTTCACCCTATTTCTTAAGAGAAGTCACGTGCATTTATAAAGTGCACTTGTCAAAGTGCAGCACAGGAAGTGTGGATTAATTCAAGCTGAAAACAAGGAAATATATAACTACACATACGTAATTTCTACACAAATTCTACACAAACTACACATACATAAATAACTACATGTACATAAATAACTACACATACATAATTTCTACACATAAATTCTACACAAACTACACATACATAAATAACTACACATACATAAATAACTACACATATGTCATTTCTACACATAAATTCTACACAAACTACACATACATAAATAACTACACATACATAAATAACTACACATACGTAATTTCTACACATGCATTCTACACAAACTACACATACATAAATAACTACACATACATAAATAACTACACATACATAAATGAGCAAAATAAAATAGCACTTCAGATACAATAAAGACTTTCAACTTTGCTGCATTTCATATCTTTGTGTTAATGCTTGTGCATTTTCTTACAAGTTCATTGTTATGCAATCAAATCGAATAATAATAATAATAATAATAATAATAATAATAATAATAATAATAATAAGAAGAAGAAGAAGAAGAAGAAGAAGAAGAACACATTAGCAAATTTACACTGTTACACAAGCTGTACACTCACTACTTTACATATTTATAAAAATGTGAGGGGTGTACTTACTTTTAAGAGATGCTGTATATATATATATATATATATATATATATATATATATATATATATATATATATATATATATATATATATATAGCTTCATCATGCTTAAGAAAAGGTGAGTATGAAAGAATACAAAAAATAACGTGAATAATAATAATAATAATAATAATAATAATAATAATAATAATAATAATAATAATAATAATAATAAAATGTAGACTATGAAAAGATATGTAAAGATCATTAGATAAAATATAATAAATAAAACAATATTGTGACAGTGACAGTAAGAAGAAAATAACAATAAAAAATAAAATGAGTGTAAAATAGCCACCAGATACTGACTGTTATTTTAATATCGAACCCCCCTTTGTTCAGGGACTCGTTACTCCATTTCCGTACCCCACACTGTTATTAGTGTTTATTGTTCTCCATTGTGAAACTTAATAAAAGTAAGAAGGCTGGCCCATGGAGCAGATTGCTTTCACGCATGTTCCCTGTTTTACTGTTTGTGTAAAAGCACAGGTAAACTTGATAAAATCTACAAAAATGGTGCAAACTGATTAACTAACAGGGTCTACTGAGGATTACATCTTTTTTTTTCACGAGCAAAATAACATCTTCTTTTGTCTGTTTGCCTTAATGAATATGCAATTCATTGAATATGAATGAATGAATGAATGAATGAATGAATGAATGAATGAATATGCAGGTGCAAAATACAAGTCTACCCAAGTAAAATAAATACATGTCTTTACTTGAACTTTTATTGATGATTTAATATCACCATAATAAAACAGGACTACTATTTAGTATTCACCACACATCAGCACGTCCGAATGAATTCATACAGAGGTGCTCTGTCGCAGAAGATGCCTTGACTACTACTACAAAGTGCACACAGTACTGACTAAAGGACGTGCTCTTAAAACACCACATTAGCATCCAATCTTAATTAGCAGACATGTGAGTAGCGCTTCAGTGATTAAGTGATTAGATTAAGATGAGAAAAAGAAAACACTAGGTCTGGAAGGACAGACGCATCAATATATTCTGTACTGTTTTATGTATTAATAATCTAAACATCACTGACACTCATAGGGGGAAAAGGGTAGTCAGTGTCCAGACTAAGAAATATTGGACAGGGAGAGAGAGTTTATAAGATTGTTATTAAATAATAATTTATAGTGACAGTGATGGGGAAGCTGAGAGTCAGACGCTCTGCAGATCTGTGTGTGTGTGTGTGTGTGTGTGTGTGTGTGTGTGTGTGTGTGTGAGAGAGAGAGAGAGAGAGAGAGAGAGAGAGAGAGAGAGGGAGAGAGAGAGATAGTGAGAGTGAGAAAGAAACCCAATCTCTGCATCGTGCCTGTAATAAATGGGCCTGGCATTCAATCAGATCACTAATCATGCACTAAGCTCTCATTATGAATCTGCTGCTGCTGCTGCTTTCGCCTGCAGTTCATTTGAGAAGCCAAGATGCATTAGATCATCACGCTTACATAACACAACTTATATAACGGTGCAAAGAAAAGCCCTCTCAGACTCACGCTGGGCCTGCACAACATGAAATCCTATGGAGAGGTGCACAACTGCTTTTCTCTGCTGATGTTCAGGACCTGGGAGTGATGGTTTAAAGCCATCAAAACATGTTCTAATGAGAAAAATGTCCGTGCTAAGCATCATTGCTATACAGTGGATATCAAAAGTCTACACACCCCTGTTCAAATGGCAGGTTTTTGTAATGAAAAAAAAATGTTTCACTGTTATTGTGAAATTGCTACATATACATATTAACTGATGTATGCAAAAGTATGCACACCCTTTTATAATTGGGAATGTGGGAGTGTTCAGAATCAACCATCCATCCATCCATCCATCTTCAACCGCTTACTCCTTTTCAGGGTCACGGGGGAACCTGGAGCCTATCCCAGGGAGCATCGGGTACAAGGCGGGGTACACCCTGGACAGGGTGCCAGTCCATCACAGGGCACAATCACATACACACTCACACACACATTCATACACTACGGACACTTTAGACACGCCAATCAGCCTACCATGCATGTCTTTGGACTGGGGGAGGAAACCGGAGTACCCGGAGTAAACCCCCGACACACGGGGAGAACATGCTAACTCCGCACAAACTCCGAACCCCAGACCCTGGAGCTGTGAGGCGGTCGTGCTAACCACTAAGCCACCGTGCGCCTCAGAATCAACCAATCATATTCAAACCCATGTTAAATACTAATTAAAACAAACCTGCCATCAGTTAAAATGACTGATTGCCCCCCAAATAAAGTACAGCTGTTCCTTTAGGATTTTCCTGACATCTTCTTGGCAACATTCAACTGGAAAAGCCGTGAAGAGCTTACAAAGCAGGTACGGGATCTCATTGGTGAAAAATATCAATCAATGGAGGGTTACAAAAAATATCAAAGGCATTGGATATATCATGGAACACTGTAAAGATAATAATCAACAAGTGGATAAAATGTGACAAGACAATGACAGTACTAAGAACAGGATGCCCCTCAAAAATAAATGAGAAGATCAGGAGAAATCTGGTCAGGGAGGCTGCCAAGGGGCCTAAAGCAACATTAAAAGAATTGCATTCATTTCATATGACAACAATCTACCGAATTCTTCATATCTTTGTGTTTTGGGGGAAGCCTTTTTTAAACAAAAGATAAATAAATAAAAACAATCTCTCAAAACCACTTGGGATAATGTGTTATAGTAGGATGAGACCAAAGTTGAACTTTTTGGCCATAATATCAAAAGATATGTATTTTCACCAAAAATCCCAGCACATGACCAAAAAACACCATCCCCACGGGGAAGCACGGTGGTGGCAGCATCATACTTTCAGGCTGAACCTTAAGGCTTCTGCTAAAACACTTTCAGCTTTCAGCATGACAACGACCCGTAGAAAACCTTCAGATCAGAAGTATGGCTTCATCCAGACAAGGTCACGGTTGTTGAATAGAGAGGCCAGACCTAAAAAGACTCTCCTGACTCTTACCCATAAAGACTGAATACTGTGATCAAATCTAAAAGTGCTTCAACTAAGTATTAGTTTAGGGGTGTGTACACTTATGCAACTAGGTTATTGTACCTTTTTCATATTTTTCCTTAAAATGATTCTTATTGTTTTTCAATTTGATGAATAGGTTCAAATTTCACAGTAAAGCTAAAGTCCTGACATGATTCATCTTGGATTCATCTTTGATGGCGACTATGGATAAAATATATTTATTCTGTATGCAGATGTGTATATAATGTGTCTATTGAACACACGAGAGCACTCTCGGTGCAACTGGCAAGATGAAAACACACAGGACAATTAAATCAGAACTGATATTAAATAAGCAATCCATAAGATGACCTAAATTGCTTTTGGGGCCGCTCTAAGGTCCTAACAGGACTCTAATTGACTGCTTTATTAAAGGCAGGTGCACTTGGAGAGTAATGTAGTTAATCCTATAGATAAAAACACACAGACATTGCTGGTGTCAAATGAAAACTAATATACACTCAACAGCCACTTCATTATGAACACCTGTACTCCTGCCCATGCAGTGCAATACATAAAATCATGCAGGTCTCGAGGTTCAGTTATTGTTTACACCAACCATTAGAAAGATCCATACCCGTTATCCTACACAGAGTCGCACCATCCAGGACACCATCCAGACACCATCCAGGACACCATCCAGACACCATCCAGACACCATCCAGACACCATCCAGGACACTATCCAGACACCATCCAGACACCATCCAGGACACCATCCAGGACACCATCCAGACACCATCCAGGACACCATCCAGGACACCAACCAGAGAGCATCCAGGACACCATCCAGGACACCCTGGATGGGGTGCTGACCCATTACCCACTATGGACAATTTGGAAATGCCAGTCAGCCTACAGCGCATACCTTTGTACTAACCCTAACCCAAAAAATAGGCAACCCCCAAAACACGGGGCGGACATGCAAACTCTTCACATGAAAGGTGAAGGTGGGATTTCAACCCCCAACCCAGGAGATGCAAGCTAACCAACATGCTAACCACTTAGCACCGTGCATCCTTACATCAGTAATATAATTTCAGATGATTAGCTGTTGGTGCCAGATGGGCTGGTTTGTATTTTGAAACACTCCTGGGATTTTCATGAACAACAATCTTTAGAGTTCACACAGAATGGTGAGAATAGCATCCTGTGAGCGACAGTTCTCTGTGTGGAAACACCTTGTCGATGAGACCCTGAGACGAAAATGGTTCACAAGACAATGGTTTCACAGTCATTCAAAAATAATCACTATATACAAACAGAAAAGCATCTCAATATATCAAACCTTGTGGCTACAATAGCAGAAAACCATATCAGGTTCCACTCCTAGCCAAGAAAAGGAATCTGATGCTGCAGTACCTACAGCTCACCTAGCAGTTTTCAAAAATGTGTTAGATTTCCATGGACAACAAATTCAAGAACCTCGAATCAACTGTCAGTGTAACTGTTGATTGGTATTATGGCAAAAAAAATAAATAAAAAAAGGATTCAAACCATCTCATGGACATGGTTTGTAATTCACTTACTGACTCACTCGCATTTATCACATGGAAATAATAATAATAATAATAATAATAATAATAATAGTAATAATATCATAATAATAATAATAATAATAATAATAATACAATAATAATAATAATAATAATAATAATAACATCTGAAAATAATCTATAAACGTGTATGTATATATAGGTAGGAAGACCGTTTAACATACAATGACATGTTGGGAATTATTTGAATACAAACCCCACAATAGGTCACCTAATTCATAAACACCGGATGTCAGAGAGATAGTAGATAATAATTGCTAAACTAGATTTAAAATTTGGTCCGTCGTGTTTGTATTCATACAAGTTTTCTGATTCACCCACAACACCGAACCTTATTGTACAATAGATAGGACAAACAAAGCCCTATAGAGGAGACAGAATCAAATACAAATGCTAACATTGTGCTTTTCCCTGAAGGCTGTTTGGCAATAAAAGCAGAGACCTGATTTTCATTCAGATAGCAAGCTTGCGGTATTGCTCCGTGCTCCTCGGCCCTGCTTTACAGCGACGGACGGATGCGTGCTGATATTCCCGTGGTTCTCAGGGATTCTGGGCTATTTCCTCTGCCTGCCAGAAACAACACTGTGCATCGTATTATTGTGTTACTCCCTCCCTGTGTTGAATCGGGTGGAAATGAACGTTTGGAAAAGGATTTGCAGAGACATCCCGCGGCTGAGCTGTGTAGCAAAGAGAGCACTTTTTTTCAATGTTATTCCTACTCACAGCACCGTATAGTTCATGTCGAGTTATCCTTACTGCAAAGGTTCAAAATTTCATACAGCATAGATATTAATAGCGTAGATATTCATTACCAAGTTTATGCATTCAGCTTCATGCTAGGTGGACTACAGTTAACGGGAAAAAGTTTGCATCCCCGCATAGTTTGAAAATTTTGTGCGTCATTGCAAAGGAGAAATCTGGCAATCTTTTGAAAAGATGGTTAGCCTTCACTCTTTCAGTATCCAGGCCTGATCTGAAGAAGATGTAGAGCATCTGACATGTCACGAAGAATGTGTAGGAGGTGGACTACGGGTGTCGGATGTTACGGGAAGCTTCTCAAAGGATACAAAAGGCGTAGTTTTAAAGGCATTACTGCTGGACATACATGTTATAAAAGCTACTTTTTATTTTTTTTTTTGCAACAGCAACATCTACAGTCTTACTGCGTTGATGAATCGGTCCCCCGAATGGTCGTAAGGTAAAGTTAAAGGAATTAATAACATAAGAGTGATGGTCCAAAGGGAAATCGTCCACAAATTGAAATTTATTCTATGACAGAACTGCTCTATGCTCAATTCTGGTTGGTCGTAAGGTGTGGATTCAATTTCTCTAGCAGCTGCTCTGACAATAATGACTACGTTTACATGGACAGCAGGAATCTTAAGTATTGACCTTATTCTGAATAAGACAATATTGTGATTAAGGTGTTTACATGAGTCACTTTTAGAATATTCCTTTCATGTTCCCATTTTACATGTTATAGAACATAGATCGATTAATGGCACATGTCATTACGTCACCGCGCCACGCCGTCCGACGTTCCTCAAGAATTTCATGTATCGACATACAGTTCATCTTCGTTATGGTACCGTATACAGGTCTGGGTGTTTTTATTTCAAATTTTACGAAAGCTTCAAGTGCAGTTAATTATTTGTCGTGCTATACGTGCAAATAGACGACTGCTTGAAGCCGTGGGCTGCGTCCCAAACTGCGTACTAATCGTCTATATCAAGGGCGTAACCATGTTATGGACATTGGGGGGGTCCAAGCGCTTGGACATTGGGGGGGTCCAAGCGCTAAAACCCCCACACACCCCCCCGCGCAGCCAAACTTCCAAAAATTGATACTGAAATTTTGTATATGTAGAACATAGGTTTAGGTTTACAGTTACTGTTTGAAATCACGTGGTTTCTGAGTGATAGAAGCTCCCACAGCATGGGGAAACTGCTAAAATACATCACCGGCCGAGCTGCTAAAATACATCACCGAACTTGCGTTGAGTCTGGGCGAAACCAAGTGTACAATTGGAGGTGGGGGGGGGGCATATTTTCCATAACAAACGTGAATATATTAAAAAAGAATATAAATAAATAAATAGATAAATAAAATAAATAGAATAGATGAAGAAAAGACAGATCCGTTGGCAGGGAAATTTAATACGGAACATATAGAAAATATTTTCTCCTGTATATTGGGGGGGACAGATTGGTATTTCCTCAACATTGGGGGGGGGGGGTCACGACCCCCCCAAAGAGTGCGTGGTTACGCCCATGGTCTATATAGTAGCTGAGATACATGTATTCCGCCCACTACATAGTAGGTAAGTACATGGTTTCGGACGCAGCCGTGTGCTCTTATTTGCCGTAAAACGGTTGAGCACTGACGTGTGTGATCGTGTCCTGTCGCAAAATGCGGTGAAAACTCCCACGTGACGTTAATAGTGTGATTAAGGTGTGTACATGTCTATAATAAGTTTAAAACAGGAATACTCCATACGTCTTAATTCGATTTGTGTGTTTACATGCTAGTTTCTTAATCAAAGTATCGTCTTAATCGGGTTCATATCGGATTATTGATGTCCATTTAAACGTACTAACTGTCACCTGCAAGACAAATCGCAGGTTTATAATGATGCACTTGTTAAAATATACACGTATATAAGGTATAAGAGGAATAAAATGATTAGGACATGTTGTTATCAGGAATAAACAAACACCATCATGTCAGTGATTACGTTCTTATAACAGTACACCCGTAAGTGGTTCATTCCGTGATTGAAACACAGGCTGGATTGTTACTGAAGTGACAGCACATGTCATGCTTGATGGAAACATAAGCATATGGTACAGTTTGCCTTTTTCGCCTTTTTTTTTTCCTTTGCTGAGGAAGCATGCTGCTTCACTTTATTTTGGAGATCGGAAGGGATTGAGGGCAAAGCAGGACCTAATCAGTTTCCCTCTCTATTGTTTAAAGTGTGTCCTGCACAGATCAATTTGACATTGCATAAAAGTCATCTAATCCTTTTTTTTTTTTTAAACAAATGGAACGCTGATTAATAATTCATTCATGCATCGATTTGGTTTGACCTTTGTGTCCACCGAGCAGGTCAATTATCTCAAGCAGAAGGAGGAGGGGGAGAAAATATGTAAATAGAAGTGTTCCCTGGGTTCTATTAACGTTCGAACACTCCCATTTATCATGATTATGGGCGTGGAGAGATGAAAAAAAGTTTTCCACTGGATGCTGACAGCTCACTGTTTACTTAACTCTTAACACTGACTTCAGTAATGCCCAGTGGTGGAGTCATTATTAAACAGGTTTGTGATTGTGTCTGAGGTGAGACTTGTAACGGAGCTGAGCTGTCAGGAGATCTATGGACCTAAACAGCTGTGAGACATTCGGCGGCGGATCTTTGCTTCATGAAAGCAAAGCCAGAAGGAGTTCAAGTCTCTGCCTCCCTTGTGCACAACAAGCAAAGTGATGCATATTGGACGAGCACCAGTTGCTTTGCATTTTACGACAAAAACATTTTTCTCTCCCCCATGTCATAAGACCAATTGCATCAGTGTGAAGCGATGGCAGGAAAATAAAAACAAGGCTGTATGTGGGGAAAAAATCAATTCTGTAATGAGTTCCGTAATGAATTATCTCAGTTACACGTGTCTGCTAGATGCTGGGAGAGTATTGGTTTCCGGCATATTTAATATAAATGTGGCATCATAGACCACACTAATGAACAAGATGCCGCTGCGCCAGCCCCGGACTATCATGTTGACCGATTTTCAAGATCAAGCTTTGAATATGTCACACTCCGGGCTGTAACTTACATATGTTCTCCATAATGATGTGCTCGATAAGTTGAATACTAGAGCACACCTCCGACACATTCCAACTACAGTACAATTCACGCATGGAAATTCCCGAAAAGTGTAGAGAAATACGGTTACTATCCCAGTAATATGACATCTCTGCACTCATTGGCTGGCCACAGCCTCCATTCTTTGTGGCATGGATTCCACAAGGTCTTGGAAACATTCCTTTGAGATTCTTGCTTCATGTTGACAGATTGTTCATGCTGAGAATTTCTGCTCCATCACATCCCAAAGGTGCTCTGTTGGATTCAGATCCGGTGAATGAGAAGGCCACTGAAGAACACTGAATTCTTATTGTCATGTTCATGAAACCGGTTTGAGATGGCTACATGGTGCATTAAGATGCTGGAAATAGCCATTAAAAGATGGATGAATTGTTGCCATAAAGGGACGCACATACAGTGCAATCTCCTCTGAAAGTATTGGAACAGCAAAGCAAATTCTTGTGTTTTTGCAATACATTGAAGATATTTGGGTTTGTGATAAAAAAATTATAAATAAAATACAATAATAACATGAGACGATAGATCAGAATTCCAGCTTTCATTTCCTGATATTTAAATCTATGTGTTTAACAACTTAGCACATGGCACCTTTCATTTAGACCCCAGGCATTTTCCAAGTGATCAAAAACATCTGAAGATGTGTTTCTTGTTGCCAGGTGTGCTCTGTTAGATTGATTGTTGTGAGATTGTTGTGAGCTGACATATTGTGCATTTTGAGATGCTTTTCTGTTCACCACAGTTGTAACGAGTCGCTAGGGTAGCCTTTCTGCCATGTCCATTCATTCTCTTACATTTACATTTATTCATTTAGCAGATGCTTTTATCCAAAGCGACTTACAAATGAGACACACTCACACACCAATGGTAGCAGAGCTGCATGCAATGTGCTAGCTTGCCATTGGGGGCAACTTAGGGTTCAGTGTCTTGCCCAAGGACACTTCGGCATGGGATCACCCGGGCCGGGATTCGAACCACCAACCCTACGATTAGTGGACAACCTGCTCTACCAACTGAGCCACAGCCGCCCTCTTCTGACCTCCATCAACGAACGGTTTCCTCCACCCACAGAACCACTGCTCCCTGGATGTTTATTGCTTTTTTCGCGCTATTCTGTGTAAAGACTATAGTGTGTGACAAGCCCAGGAGCTTAGCAGTTCCTGAAACCATCCTCTCCGGCATCAACAACCATTCTGATGTTTGATGTGAACATTAACACGGAGCTCTTGCCCTGTATCTGCATTATTTATTTATTTTTGCATTGCCTTGCTGCCACATGATTGGCTGATTGGATACATACATGAATGCGCAGGTGTTTCTATTGAAGTTGCAGGTAATGTTTCATCAGATTGCTCTAACACTCTGAAATAGTTGTCATCCTCCATCGATTTCTCTATACCCGCTCAATTTAGAGCCTGATTTTATTTTATTTTTTTTTTTTTAGATTGGATTTTGTTGTGGTTGTTGGAGTTATTACAACAAAAAAAGCTGTGAATTAGATTTTTTTAAGTCAATACTTGGCAGCCAGTACACTAGGTCTTCGTTAACACTGAGAAGGCATTCTCTTCACAAAATGAACAAAGAGTTGAAGGTCCTAGATTTTAAATTAGAGATTAAAGTCAGAACTCAAGGTTACTAAAGGACATATTTTCTATTAATGTCAAATATTTTAGCTTCTTAGAAAAGATTAGCCTCGTATCGTATGCTACGATTCACATTGCAATGTACATCGTAATCAAGACGTGTACGTGACCGCTAGCGCACAGTGACAGATATAGGGATGTGGGTGTTTCCATGGCAATACTAGTTTGTGATCATCTTGAAGATCTTGTTATTAGACTTTTGTATAATGTAAGTAAGTGAATGTGGATTTCATCATGTTTATTACTGATGTATTCAAGCTAATAGATTCGCAACGATCAGCACGTCATTCTACAGACAAAAGGAATCAAGCGTGGTTTGTTCACTGTGAGTTAAAGCGCATTTAAGTTTAAAATGCAAAAAGTTATATTCTTGGAACTTATATTAGCACTTGTTGATGATGAATGTTACTTTATAATATTACTATACACAGGAGTAATCGCAGTGTATCCTGCGATCCAGGCTTCCTAACCATTTCGGCGGGAACACACCATGTCAGCAGTTGGAAACATACAGCATCGCTGTCGGAGAGGGATATTTGTCATCCGCTTTCTGGCTCTGAATAAACACATTTATGTGGAGTGCTGAGCCAGGCTTGGCTAGATTTGTTTTTATGGGATTTTATATGATTGCCCTCACAGGTCAGTGCTTAGCAGGAAAAAGAGAAAAAAGAGAGGACAATGCAGACTGGACAAAACCATCAAGCAAACACACTCGCATATTCTTTCTCTCAGTGTCTTCCTCAACACATTCACTCTGCCAGTTACCTGACTAGTCAGTATTCACCGGAATGAGGCAGGACATTTTAATTAGCCCCCCCCCACACACACACATACATACACACACACACACACACACACATACACACACACACACACACACACACAGGAAACATGTTTGCTCCATCTACTGGTAGGAACAGAAAGCCCTCCATCGCTGCTAAGCAAATAGAATTTGAAGTTCATGAGGGATTTGTGCTGTTTATTTCTGCATTTCTTCAGATGAGAGAACAAAAAGTCTCATTCAATACATTCTGGAAAGTGCTTAGCAGGTATTATAACACAGAGACATGCGGATTTTCAGCCCTTTTTATAAATTCTCTTTCATATTTTGTTTTCATATTTTCATATGCATCCATGACGAGTTTAAAAGTTATTGCACACCGCTCAAAGTTTTGCCCGTGGTTTCTTTTTCCATTGTTTGATGAATAATTAAGGACTCAGAGTTGATATTGCTAAAAAAAAAAGGAAAGAAAAAAAATCCATTGCTTTGCATGTAATGTTTCAGGAAGTATATCTTTTTCATAATGAGCAGCATATATTAGGAAGATCTGGACAGTTACAGCATGTTCAAAACCAAAATATTAATATTTGACGAGTTAAAAATTATCAATTAGTTATTAATAACTTAATTAGCTAATTGAATGTGTCAAATGCATACACACCATTTTAAAACAGCTTATTTATTTATATAAACGTTGAAGATGGATGGATGGATGGATTATTATTATTATCGGTGTTGTTGTTGTTGTTGTTGTTGTTGTTATTATTATTATTATTATTATTATTATCGGTGTTGTTATTATTATTATTATTATTATTATTATTATTATTATTATTATTATTATTATTATTATTATTATTATTATTATTACCGGAATACTAAAAACAAAAATTTAAATAGTTCAATCTTATTTAGTTTTTTCTTAGTTTGTTTGCTTGTTTGTTTGTTTATTTTTTGTTGTTGTTGCTGACATAATACATATAGTACTGTACATGACATATCATCCATACAGCAATGCGTAATGTTCATCATTTTTTAAAAACATTTTTTATATATTTAAACAGTAAAGAAACCAAAACCTGTACAGCCACCTTCCCCTCACACACAGAAAAAATAACAAACTAAATTTAAACTAAATTTCAATTTAATAAATAAATATGCAAGCAAAGAAATGATAATAATAATATTAAAAAAAATACAACTACTACTACTACTACTACTACTACTAATAATAATAATAATAATAATAATAATAATAATAATAATAATAATAATCATCATCATCATCATCATAATAATCATAATACAAAGAATGAAATGAAATAGCCTCTGCTCTTTGACCATTATAATAATGATCATAATGATTGAACTCTGTAGGCATGACGACAGGCAGTTTTGTGTGTGCACTTGTAGCATATAAGCAGAGGAAAGAAGGCGGCAACTGGCTGCCATCGCCAGACTGAAAACAAATTGCTTTCTTTCCAGGGATTCTGGGAGGGTTTGGGAGCACCGAGCGCGGATCAGAGCGCGTAAAGGATGTGTAATGGGTTCCATGCTTGTGAAATCATAAACAGGATGGAAGCGGCCCGAAAACCCAGAAACGCTCTCAGCCACTCTCAGTAAAGGCGTTACGCTTTAAAGCTCCACTATTCCCCAGATGGATTGCATACACGCCACACTAAACTCTGCACTCCGACTGCCAGCAGTGTTTCTCGCTCTCTTTTCCTCTCTCGCTCTCTCTCTTTTCCACCACTCATCCCTCTTACCAAAAAAACTGACACATCTTTGCCAGCTAACGTTGCTCTCGCGCTCATCTTTTCCTCACCTGAAGCCACGAACATTGATCACAGTCAGCGTCACCACCGCTTCGCCATCATCTCACACTGAGAAATTAACCAGAGTGCAGAAAAAAGTTGTTAATGTCTGCTAATGTTATTAGCTGAGTAATTAGCGGCAGCATGTGCGTGGTTATTCCGAATTCAGGCTGTTTAATCTTATTATTGGTCGTTCATGTGAATGTAATAAGCAATGACATGGCTCTGGCTAAAAGTGCACCTGCTGGGTTTCACAGCACTAAAGCTCAAAAGCACCATGAAGTCCATGCAGCAAATCTCTCTAAAGTATCGACCAGGTATTGTAGCAGAAGAAGGACTAGAAGCTCCAAGCATGTGGTTTTTGGCTTTTACACTGCATGGGCACTTAATAAAACCTTGACCAGTGGAAAATGTTATAATCCCTAAATAATAATAATAATAACAATAATAATAATAATAATAATAATAATAATAATAATAATAATAATAATAATAAAAAAATACTGTTAAGGCTTTTTCCAATGCCTTTCACTTAAACAGAATACTCAAGTAAGAGTAAATACTAATTGCAAAATCTACTGAATAACTACTGAAATAATTACAAATTACTTATCCGTACATTTTACAAGTGACACAACGAATCTGAATACGTAATGTATGTAATATGTAATATTTTCTATTTATTGCAAATTTTGGGCTTGCAGTTGATTGCTAGGTTTGTTATCTAGCTAGCTAGCTCATGTTCATTCTACCTACATAGATGCTATAGTTAGCAAAGATGCCACTTACATATTGTCCTGTGCACTACCTACAGTATAGGCTGTAGCTAGGCTGCACTGCCATATACAGCATTTAACACAAGCGGCAATCACTACTGTAGGTTAAAGTGACATCTTAAGTTTAATACATAATAATTCATAACGAACAACATAGACAAATCTGGCTAGCTAGTCGATAGTAGCTCAGTCAGCTAGCTTATGGTTTACCTGTACACGTTTTCATTGAGCTGTGAAATTTTGATATCTCCACAGGCTTACATGCATTCTTTTTTTTTTTTTTTATTCTGTAAGAGTGACCAAGAATAAGTGTAATAAAACTTAATAAGGCACTCAAGTAGAGTACCAAGAGTACATTTAGTAGTTGTTTGTTACTTTCCATCCCTGACCTTCCGTGTCTCAACTGATGACACGTTATGGAGGTGTCAACAAAGCAGGATTAAATAAACTTGCACATGAAGTCAAGAGGGGTGTTTGATTAAGTGTGAATGTACAGTCTGGGCTAGAATGAAATCAGCCCAAGCTGAAATTACAAGATATTAACTAGAAAGGAGGAATTTTAACATCAAAAATAATGTGGGAAGATTTCTCAAAGATTTGGTCAAGATTCTCGGGCGGCTGTGGTTCAGGTGGTAGAGCGGGCGGTTTGTCCACTAATTGTACGGTTGGTGGTTTGATTCCCGGCCCACATGACTCCACATGCCGAAGTGTCCTTGGGCAAGTCACTGAAACCCAAGTTGCTCCCGATGGCAAGCTAGCACCTTGCATGGCAGCTCTGCTACCACTGTCGTGTGAGTGTGTGTGTGAATGGGTGAATGAGACACAGTGTAAAGCGCTATATACAGTGCCTTGCGAAAGTATTCGGCCCCCTTGAACTGTTCGACCTTTTGCCACATTTCAGGCCTCAAACATAAAGATATAAAACTGT
>JAFFST010053602.1:62718-88792 GCA_022414735.1 Noturus placidus
GTTAGATAAAATACGGACCACCACCTCCTGTGCTAGACTTAGTTTCATACAATTTAAAGTGGTCCATAGAACTCTCTAGGAGTAAACTATCTAAAATATATCCCAATGTTCCCGACGTGTGTGAAAAATGTAAACTTTCACCGTGTAACCTGAGTCATATGTTTGCACTCTGTCCCAAACTACAGAACTTTTGGAACTCAATTTGGAGGTCAATTTGGAGGTCTGTTTTTAATTGCCCTCTTTGGTGTTTCATCTCAGTGTCAGCCTCTGAACCTTAGACAAGCTAGTGTTGTGGCCTTTGCATCATTGCTTGCTCGGTGCAGAATATTGTTGTGTTGGACCTCTCCACAACCCCCCTCTATATCAGTCTGTCTTAAAGATCTATTGTTCTTTTTGAAGCTGGAAAAAATTGTGAAAAAAACTGTCATCAGGTGAAAAACTACTTCAGATATTACTTTACAAATGACTTTCGCAAGTGTCCACTATTCTCTCAGCTGTGCATCATATTAATCTGGTGGTACTCTGTTAAAGTTTAAATAATCCATAATTCTGAATCCTGTTCCTTATTATAGCTATTGTCCGTAGATGTGAGTATGCCAGCATCATTATGTCTCTTAAGGAAACAAAATGTAAGTAAGAATTTCATTGCACTTTGGTGCACAGGATAATAAAGTGAGCCTTAATCGCTGTCATTTCAAAGGACTCAAGAATAATGTTCCATATTGAGGTGATATGAGGTGGAGAAAGATGCCTGTACAGGCTATTTAGTATTAAATAAAAATCACAAATGAAACAAACATAACAGCAATCATATACAAAGCAAGAAACAGCCAGGAAACAAAAATCAAACAATAAATAAGGGTGCTAAGATCAAGAAACAGGTAAGTCATCAGTGTGGCATGTGACATGGTCATGTGATGGGCAGGGGCTGATGGGCGTTTGTTGTTTCCACACGATACACAGTATTTCTGAAAACTGTTTGGAGCAATGAATTTAGGAAATTATAAAACCACACCTGAAATTCTCTGTATCTCATAACTCCTAAGGTCTTCTGTCTCTCCTCGGTGTCAGAGGAACCAGTAACTCCCTGGTACAACATGTTGCAATATGCTTCTTTGCTCAAATGAAACAACGACTCAGCATTACGGTGATATCTGTTACTTTAAAAAGAAAGAACTAGAGATAGAAACCAACACTTCTTTACATTTGATTTAGAAAATCTATCAGCTCACAAAATTTAAACTAAATGGTCAACCGAACTCCTTAACAATTACATCGTACTGTATGTGCAATATGAGGTAAAGTATAAAACTAGATGCCAGGTGGTCACAAGGAACTGATTCACCCTTAGATTCACCAAGTTCTTAAGTTTGAGACATTTAATCTTTTGTAGGAACCTTAAGTTCTGTCACATGACCACTGTGGTACAACAGATGGTTGCATGCAGGGAAAGCATCAAGACATGCATTCTCTCAGCCATTCGCTGAGGTGATCTGAAGAGTGCTGTTTTTAATTCGAGTGCAGGTGAGGACACTGGAAAAAAAATGGCTTAATAAGTTAGTGAAGGGAAGCATTTAGGAAATTACCATTATGAGGCCTAATTGTTTTATAAATCTCTTATTGTCATCATGACAAAGCAGATTGGAACAGTGTGATTGTTTACACATTTCTGGTAAACACCTGAAACCTGGCCAGTGGAGGTGGAGGTGGAGGTGGACTTACGGGAACTGAGGTCTATGAATGTTTTTGCCAACTAAGTTTAACGGTCATGTATCATTTATATAAATTTTTTCAGAACATATAGGTTGATGATGTGCACAAACCTGTTGCAGAATGACCAGATATATGACTGGTGTAGGGACTGACTAACAAAAATACAAACAAACATATGATTGGTCAAAAAGTTGTTGGACACACTCAAACCAGCACGAAATGAATAAAATAAAATGCATAATCAATTAAAAACAAATAACGAATGATATTTTGCTACAATTTCAGATTCATTTCAAACAACCATTTGTATAACCGATTATAAATACGTATCAGACTTCTGAACTTCTGACGTTTACTCAGTAGTCATTCTATAGTGCAACACAATATGGTAGAAAAGGTTTTGTTTTGTAATCTGAAAAGTTCTTAATTACTGAACATGTCACTCTCTTTAATGATGTATATATTTTTGTGGTCATTGTCCCCTTCCGTTGTCTATTGAGTATTACAAAAGACATATTAGGTCAAATTAAAGATGCCAAGACTGTTTCCTCTCACGATTCCTCCTGGAGACAGTGCGCATACGCACTGCACCAGCGCTTTCCGAGTGCGAGGCTCGTTGACATTTTGCCAGCACGTGGACTTTGTTTATGTTTTTGTTCTTGTCGCCGCCCAAGTCTGTCTGTAGACTCCATCAGCCACTGCAGCTGCAGCACGAGAGGTCACATGTTTTCCCACACCTGTTCCACGTTTTTGTTAATGAGCACACAAGGGTATATACAGTCATGGTTTTCACTGGGGCTTTGTCTTTCTTTGTTTAGACTCTTGTCTCTATGTTGCTCAGTGTCTTGTTTTCATGCCATAGTTCCTCATGTTAATCTCAACATCTTGTTTTCATTTCACAGTTCCTCGTAGTCGTCTCAGTGTATGTATTTATTTTTACGCACAATAAATGGATTAAAACGCAAGTCTGCACCTGCTTCCGCCTTTTCCTCAATCCACGGCGTGACATTTCCCATCTATGGGTTAAAAGACATCAGGGTTAAGTACATAGTAAGGGGACATGGTTAAACATTTACAAACCTTTACAAAAGGGTTCAATTTTGAGACACGTTTCAGTTGGCGTAGATTATTGTTTGTGAACAGGTTGAGTAATTTCATCACTTACACTTCAGGCAAGTCCAATATATTCATTTAGTATTATGTCTTGATTTATTGTAATTTCCATTTTTGGGGGAAAAGAAAGATTTGTCATTATTTGCTTGTTACTGAAGGTATTAAGATTTAAGTACATATTTAATAACTTAAATAACTTGTAATAATGTTATCTCTTTCCTTTTTGTGAAGGGAAATGTTTTAGTGACCAAAAGTTCATTGACCCAAACTTCACATCTGTACGTAACTGTTTAGTACACTGTTTATTATAAAGTGCACTCAGGAATAGAAGGATAAAACTCCACTGTTTTAATGCTCATTTAAAAAAAAAAAGATGTTCAAAAAGCACATGGCGCTCGTTCTTGAGGATTGGGCAGCTGTGGCTCAGTCGGTAGAGCGGGTTGTCCACTAATCCACTAATCGTAGGGTTGGTGGTTCGAATCCCGGCCCGGGTGATCCCATGCCGAAGTGTCCTTGGGCAAGACACTGAACCCTAAGTTGCCCCCGATGGCAAGCTAGCACCTTGCATGCAGCTCTGCTACCATTGGTGTGTGACTGTGCTTTGGATAAAAGCATCTGCTAAATGAATTAATGTTAATGTTGGTCTCCAAATGTCTAATTGGTACATTGACTGAATTAACCGATAGAATTCTACTGAACTGTGTGAATACATCGCAAATATTGATAAGTTGATTTTCGGTTTAAAATTGTGTGCAGCATTCTTTTTTTTTTTTTTAATTTTTATTGATTTATTTATAGTACAACAAAATATATCAATACAGAATCAATATTTTTTACCCCAATAACAGCCCCTCCCACCCCACCAAGGATTGTTTACATATGATTCATTTATGTATGATTCATGTACATGTAATTCAATTACATATGTTTCGTATTATTTTCCTAAATCCATACAGAATATAAGAAAAGACAGAAATTTTTTAAAAAAGGGAAGGGGGGTAAGATGAATAGTATTGACCGCCCACCTCTCCTTAATCTACTTGTGTGCAGCATTCATGATGGTGTGGACGAGGTTCCTGTGTTTCCTCGTTCTCGTCTTTGTCTGTGCTAGTGCGGCCGAGACCTTACACAAAATCGATGATCTAAAAAGCAAAAAGTTTGGCCATGAGTACCCACGCCATGGTCTTTTCCTGCTGCACTGGCTGGCCAACCACATCTCCATCAATCATTCCGAAAACATCCTGCTTCATTTTAATCCTGCACGACAGGACTATGGTTTCCACGACTATAAAACCACCAACAATAGCAATAATACCCTTCTGCACTTGGAGGACTCAGGTGACAGAGCGTACTACTCTTTGGGCAGGCTCAGCTCAGAGGTGGTCCGAACCAAGCTGCCTCCATACGTCACACAAGACTACTACAATGCTTTCAATGACCCCAAGAGAGACGTGGACCGCATAGTCATCAGAGTGCAAAGGAGCAACCCAAGCCAAGCAGACAAAGTGTACATCACACAAGCAGTGAGCAATGAGCAAGCGGTGGACTACAACTCAGATGAAACCTATGAGATCAGTCCTAAACTCCTGACGCAAATACAAATTCTCAAAAACCCTCTTGATTTAATAGAAGCTCTTGAATCACATGTGACTGGCACTCAAACCTCAGATGATCCTAGACTTGTCCTCACCAAAGAGCAACTTCTCAACCACTTGAAATATTCTGACAAACGTTTTCAGACTATTTATGAAGACCCGAGTCTGAGGTGGGTTCTCTTTCTGGCTGGATACGACATAGAGAACAGGTACAGCATCCATAAAAATACTTGGTCCTGCTCAAATGATGATCCATCCCAGCATGGCCAAACCTCCAGTGCTCCAGAGACACTGTGTGAAGGCCACAGTACAGTAAAGATCCAGGTGAAATCCACAGAAGATGGCTACGCAAGAATCATTTGGAGCGGTTTACCGAAAAACATCTTGGAACAGAACACTACCCTTGTCCTGTTCAGTAGCGACACATCTAGTGATCTCGAGAGGTTCACAGGCATCAACGGCCAAACTTCAGGAACCTACGACACCTACCTGCCTCTGAATCACGGAATTCATCCACGTCTGGTCACGTTCAAATTCACCTTCGAGCACGGTTTCGTCGGTGTCCATTATGCAATAATTTGGAGAGGGCCCCAGTTTGACGAGGCAAACAGAGCGATTCCTACCGAAATCACGGACTACAATGCAAGCCTTCAACTTTACACCAAAAATGGCTATGCGTGTGCTCGGATATATCTCGCAAACTCCTTCACTGATTGGGAAAATGAGTTTGCCAACTCATGGGTGTCTTTCTACAGCAGTTCTGAAGATCCCAACAACAAATACCAATCCTATCAGTGGGTCACAAAGTTCACGAAAGTTGACAACACTAAAGAATATCTCATCTATGAGTACGAGTCATCCATGAGTATTGGACCTGGAGTCCAAGCTCGCTTTCTGTTCTCCACTCGTTCTTTCTATAGGAGGTCTTCTGCAACCGTCATCGCTCGCACTATTCCTTGGGAGAGTGAATAATTGATTATAACAAAGCATATAATATAGAATATATAAGAAAACCCTGTCTTGGAAACAAATTAGCATGTGATGAAAATTATGCAGAAACAATAAAAACAAAGTAAGAAAGAAAGAAAGAAAGAAAACAAATTATCACAAAAACTAGTGCAACTGTGATATGGGCTGGTGAGGGGATGAGTGTTTATAGCTGCTATAATGCAAGAACAGGATGCAACACGTTTCATGGACAATACACGTTAAACCTTGCAATAAATGGATAAAAAATCTGATTCATTTGTTTTTAATTAGATACCATATGTTTGTCAAGCACCTATTAATAAAAAGTTAGACCTAAATTTGAAATCCTATTTTTTTACATTGACACTTTCTTCATTTTGGCAAATGCTTGATGTCTACAAAGGCTTGTAGTCGATTTTAGAACTGCTCCAACTTGTACATATAAAATAGTTTATATGTCTTTGGCTCCCTCTCTTGTCTCAACAGGGTTATCGTATACAATCATACGATCTATAATCTTCCATTTATTATAAAGTGCTGTAAGAAACACTCAGGCCAACATCAAAATTTCTTCAATTGAAATAGTGACTTAGAAATAGTGCAAAATATTGAATATTCAAGGCATTGAACATATTCTTTTTGTTCGTTATAATTATAATTCTCAGATTTTCAACCCTACTACACGTCAAGGCAGAAAACAACAACAAAACAATCAAATACACACTTTATTACATACTTTATGCCATTAAACAAAAAAAGCATACCTGCATGACTTCATATTGCTGGAAGGAGAGTTTCATAAAGTAACACATGGAGTAGTTGAAAGGGAGTGTTTGATGGTGAACAGGTGAGTGTCATTAGGAACCAGGAGGATTATTGGAGTTGTAGTCTGGGCTCATGGCACGTTTCATATAATATTTCAACATTAGCACGAATCTAAAGATCAATTCAAGAAATGACCAAAAAGAAAACCAGTGCAAACACCATGCTTAACGAAATATTTCGATATATATATATATATATATTGAACGGTTGATAACAATAAGCTGAAAATGATATGACTCCACCATGGATCGACCAGTGTTCATTATTACAGTTAAACTTTTAACGAGGAAATCCAGGAAAAGTACAGACTTCGGGAACATTAATGGAGACGTAACATACCTTTTATTTTCATTTATTTTATTGACTTCCTAAAGTCGCAAGTTAAAAATGTTTGGTATATTTTATTATTAAATTATAACATTTAAATGAATATTTGTTTTTACATTGTAATTTATATTTCTTGACTTTATTAGAATACATATACCTATAAATAGCATAGTAATGGTTTTGGATTCCATAAGTTGATTTTATTCTATATTATTATTATTATTATTATTATTATTATTATTATTACTAATATTAATAGTTATCTTTTAAGATTTAACACACTTTGACAGACTGTAAACACACCACGGTCAGCATGTGACTGTTTCCTGTTATTGGGATGTTTTACCCTCTGACTCATAGTTATATAACAGTCTGTAGCCAAAGACTTGAAGATACCGAACTTCTGATCGTGCTGTTAATCCTGATTTCAGGTACGTGTTCATTCTATTATTACCAGAATTCTCTTATTTGAATAATTTGAAGAAAAAAAAGGGGTGGGGGTGTTGATGGGGTCATGCCTTTGGAGTGAATTCATACTTTTATTTGGTAAAAAAACCCCAAAACAAAACACACACACACACATTTTGTGTTTATTGCATTATTCAGAGTTTTGTGTATTTTCAATATTAATATTTAACATGTTTGCTTGGATGTGGACGTGCCCATTATTCCCATTCTCACATACAGTAAATGCCTGATATTGGAAGGATTTAAAAACCTGCACATGTCGCAAATAAAACGTCCTCGGACATGTTTCCCATTTATCCTCGCTGATTTGTAGTTGCATGGTGAAGTGAACGAGTTTAATGATGCACTTTGTGCTCAAACATTAATCCAAGTACTGAACGCATTGCACAAACATGTAGCTGCATATTTATTTCTTGGAGCACTTAGAGCCCACACGGAATTCAGTAATTTAGCAGATTTTGTTATCCATCCATCCATCCATTCTCTACCGCTTACTCCTTTTCAGGGTCACAGGGAAACCTGGAACCTATCCCAGGAAGCATTGGGCACAAGGCAGGGTACACCCTGGACAGGGTGCCAGTCCATCGCAGGGCACAATCACATACACACTCACACACACATTCATACAATACGGACACTTTAGACAAACCAGTCTACCATGCATGTCTTTGGATTGGGGGAGGAAACCGGAGTACCCTGAGGAAACCCCCAACACACGGAAAGAACATGCAAATTCTGCACACACATGGCGGGACTCGAAACCCAGACCCTGGAGGTGTGAGGCGAACGTGCTAACCACTAAGCCACCGTGCGATATTTTATTATGTTATACGTTATTAAGTGCACCTTTACCAGATTGATTAATTTAAATTGAACTGAAGTCAAAATGAAGTTGAGATTATTCTAGTCTATGAATAAACACCAGAGGTGGTTTTGGTGCACACAGAGAGGTAGCTGTATGGAAAAGTACCTCATGGCCACGGTTAAATATGGAGGTGGATCTTTAATGTTTTGGGGCTGTTTATCTGTAAGAGGACCTGTACATTTTGTTAGGATACAATGGCATCATGGACGCTTCAAATGGGCCGTGGTTGGATCATCCAGCAGGACAGTGATCCAAAACATACATTAAAATCAACACAAAAATGGTTTCAAGGTCCTGCCATGACCATCCCAGTGCCCTGACCTGAACCCCATAGAAAACCTGTGGGTTGAATTGAAGATGAGAGTCCACCAGCATGGACCTCAAAATGTGAAGGATTTGGAGAGATTCTGTATGGAGGAACGCTCTCAGATCTCTCACCATGTATTCTCCAACCTCATCAGATGTTATAGGAGAAGACAATATGACAGAGATGGTATCTTGGCAAAGCGACGTAGCACAAAGTATTGATATATGAATCCTATATATCGCCCATAGCTAGATCAAAGCAACACCGGTCTTTGGTGGATTTTTTCGCTGTAGTCCAAACATCACTGACAATCCTGTAACCATGACGTATCAGTAATTCTCTGCTTTCTCGTTTATTTATTTATTTTTTTGTAGGTTTCAAAATGGAGAGGCGAGGACTGCTTTGTGGTTTCCTTTTCTACCAGATCGTGACCAGTACTGCTGCCATCGAGACCCTAAAAGACATTAAGGACTTGAAAAGCACAAGAACAGCTTTGAAAGAATTCCCACGACATGGCCTCATGCTCCTGCACTGGTTTGCTAACAATGTGGAAGTTGATTCAAGTGGAGAGATGCAACTTCATTTTGACCCAGGACAAGGCAGCTATGGATTACACTGCTATAAAGATATTGTCCATGGAGTGCCTTTCGACTCTTCTGAAAGCCTTTTTTACTCTTTGGGTGACCTCGATCGCGAAAGAGCTCGAATGTTACCGTTCTACGTCACGTATGATTTCCATCATTCGACGGAATCGCCTCGGAAAAACCTAGACCGAGTGCTGATTCGAGTCCAGAAGAGAAATCCGAGAAAAATCGAGAAGGTGTATATAACAGAATATCATAAGGACGACAAACAATCAAAAAACTATGATCCAGATTGGACCTATGAGATCAGTGCTCAGCTCCTGATTCAAATTCAAGCACTCTGTACTGATCTAAAATGTGATTCAAGCGATCCTAGACTAAATTTTAGCCTGTGTGAGTTCTTGAATCACCAACAAAAGGCTGCCAAAGTATTAACGATATATCCCAATATTCCAGGTCTGGAATGGTTTTTGACTCTGGCTGGTTACAACATAGACTCAAGGTTTGATGTATTTTCACGAGCATCATTCTACGCAACGAACCCAACTTCTAATCAAAATGCTAATTGCTCTCGACCCTCCATAGGTATCAATGACATCATGCGCAACAAAGAAAAACTAGAAGTGAAATCCACATCAGGAGGGTATGCAAAGATCACATGGAGTGGAATACCTGAGAACGTCGCAAGAACGAATGTAAAAATCGGCCTTTATAAGGACAGAACCAATACAAAACCTTTGAAAGATTATCCACTGAACGGAAGGACGTATGGATCCATAGACACCAGCGTGCCTCTAAATCCTGGCCTTCAGGTACAGCTTGTACAGAGTGAAAAGGCAAGGTACTATATTTTTTTCGCAACCACGTACTACACGGCTGTCCGGAAAGGTCCAGAGCTCGACGGAGCCAACGGGATTCCTCCGGTTAATATCAGAGGTTATCAGGGCGGCCTGCAGCTTTATACTAAAGATGGCTATGCCTGTGCCAGACTCTACATCAAGAAAACCTTCATGAGCTGGAAAAATGTGTTCAACAATGCTTGGGTGGGATTCTATACGAGCCAGGCAAATGATAATGACAAATACAAAGAATACGCATGGAGTAAATCCTTTGAGAAGATTTCAGAAGATGGCTGCCCTTTGGATTTTGAGATTTATCAGTATGAGTCCAGTGTGAATATCGGCCCTGGAGTCCAGGCTCGATTCATGTTGACCACACATTACAGCAGTGAGAAAGCCCGAACTGCACCCTGGGACGGATAGTCAACTTTTAAACAATAACCGACCTTCTACGTCTACGCTTTCTAGACTACGAACTCTTTATAAACAGGATTTTCAGACAATAGTTAAACTTCTAAGAGTTAAGTTCACAAAACGTCTATTAATGTGTCTAATGTGAACTTCCAAGAGTTTTTCTACAAACTCTTCCGTCTTTGTGCCTCCGGAGCATGAGCATAGCCGACCACCAACTTTCACCTATTTCAAATAGGTAGGTTTTCTAGGTTACAAGATGTGTCTCGGTGTAAAAAAAACAAAAAAAAACTCAAAAAGGTCTCATATGTCTCAATTTTCTCGACGTTAAGTCCTTGCACCTTGAGTTGAATCCCCAACCGTCAAACCAAACCATTAAGCCAAACGTCTAGCTTTCCGAGACTTCAAACAAGAGCTAGTTTTTCTAGATCCTGATCTGTTTATCCTCTTTTTTTTTCTGAACATAAACGATCCTTGTCAGTTTTAGTCTGTTCTCAGTTCTATGTGTTTCTGTCTTGACTCGCATCCAGCTTCTTTCTCCGTATCTAATACAGCAGTTTCAGGTTGAATGAAGCAACCTCTATAAGGTCTATAACCTCTAGGTCTATAACTAGAATTAGCATGCTTGTAAATCTGAGCCAAATCCTTCTTTTGTCTTGTTATGACAGAATTCTTATATAATGTGCTTTTGCAATATTAACCAACAAATTATCTCCACTCCAAGAACACCACTCCAATTTTATAGACGAAATTTCATGCCAGGAATCTGGGCATATAACCAAATAGAAACCCTCTCGATGCCTGTTGAAAACAGATCTCGCAGACGAATACGTCGTAACACCTGTTTGTTTAAGAGTCCGTCCTCCTGCATGATTATTACTATTCCTGATTTTCATGCTGAAACATATTACTGTCCAACGTATTATAAGTACGTCGGTCACCAAGGGTTACGGGCTCGCTAGTCATCCAATAACGAGCGGTTCTTGTTTAGATTATTAGTACATACCAACAATAACTACTTTCCTTGTCGAAGCCTGTTCATAAATATAATTTGATATAACTCCATGTACCAAATAAATCTATATAATGATATTAAAATGACTGTTTTTTGTGTGATTACTTTCCATCACAGCCTTCAGGAATCAGGAGTTGATCCACACACACACACACAGACACACACACACACACACACACACACACACACACAAAATACAATCCGTAACATATCAAATGCCTTATTGTTTTTATACGTTGTGTAATTGAATAACACATAACTCATTAGAGCGCATTACAAACTCATTACAAACTCGTTACAAATACCCAGAACACATTAAACTGTCATTCTGATTGAATTACCTTTTAAGTAGGGGGATGATTTGATCATTAAGCTTTTCGCCCATAGACGTGGGTGATTGATGCACCGTATATCCGATGGATCCATCTAAGTGCCACTCTTAAGGTATATTTGATAAGATGATGCAAAAAAGGTAGCTGGACATCAGAATTGTTAACATATTGGCTTTTAGTAATATTGGGTCACTACGGTGGTGCAACTGAGATTTAAAAAACGATGACCAGGGAGTCATTTGTGTACCTTCTGTGAATAATCCGGAGGACAAGGGGGCAGGGCAATGGATAAAACATCCCTGACGGGCACTGGATCATCTGTCTTGAAAGTAGACCTGACCAAAGCTAGGTCCAATACTGTTGTGTAAAGAGTACCACAGTACGTTTCTGGTGCTGACGTGGCTGTCACGTCGCACTACAGAGCCCCAACATTTACACAAGTTACGTTAGGATTGCAATCAATCCAATCACACAGTCTGCGTTTCTGAGGACGTGCACAAGGTACGCTCCAACACAACCACACGATATATGTGGCAGCCATTTTGTGTATGCGTAGCAACAAGGCTTTATAGAAAAGGGTTCTGTAGGGGTTCTTCAGACAGTTGAGCTTAACACTGAAGATGAGATTTATCGCTTCCTGAATTCCATCCCTCGCTTTGGGATTGTCTCGGAAGTAAAAAATACATAAATAAATAAAAAGAATGTGACAAGCATTGGTATTTTTAAGAATAATTTATTGCCAGTAGTAAAGCGATTAAGCTAGTGGCAGTATTTAAAAAAACAAAAAAACAAAAAAAATCATAAACAAGACCGAAGCATCACTCGCACACGAGCGTTCGCTTGAAAAACCGTCACGAGTCCACACTTCATCTCACAATATAAATATACCGGGTCCCGTTTTTCTTTTCGTTTTTTTTTCTTGGTGGAAAAATAAAGGAGTTTCAAAAGTTTTACAAAAAAAAAACAGATAAACAAACAAACATACAAGAAAAAAAAACCCCACAAAAAAATTAAACTGACATCACGATAATAACGCAGACGCCCATCGGAGCGAAGCAGGAAGTGTGAAGACGGTCACACACACACACACACACGTGTATATATATATATCTTTCTGTTGTGCAGCACAAAGCTGATAATGACACGCCCTTTAATTCTTTATCTCTCTCTGCATTGGTTCTTTTTTTAAAAATAAAAATATATACAAAAAGAACTAGTCAACCCTTAAAATCAAAACTGTACAGTACCATTTACATTACAAATGAATGAGCATTTGTAATAATTGAAAAAAAAAAAAAAAAACAACAAAACAAACAGATTGCATGGTTTTATCTACACAAACACAGACAGCTATCGCTTGAAATGACGCTTTTTTCCTCCTTTTTTCTTTTCATGAAACAAGACGGTGTGAATTTTATATGTTGGTGTGACAATGTGTGAAGGCAGATACACACCTGAACACACTCGGGTCCTCCCGACTCTTATGGAAATTAGCTGCTGTGCTCCAGAGGAGAAATCGTCCTTGAATAAGTCCACGTCTAAGAGAATGTGTGCGCTTGAATGGCTTGTGTACATCTTGTGTGTGTGTGTGTGTGTGGGGGGGGGGGGGGGGGGGGTTTACGACAACAGTCTCCTGCATAAGGTTTCATTTTCAGGCACTTTTTGATTTCTACTCTTTATGGATCCAGTGTCAGACTTCGGTGTGTTGTTGTTGTGGTTGCGGCGGTACGATGAGCCGTCGAAATTGCGCCCCGTCCTCGGCGCCACTCTCACAGTCGCTCATGGGTGCCTCCGACTCCTCTACATCCGAGCACGACACCGTGGACGCATACAGCGACAGCGAGACGTTGTCAGCCGTGATGCTGCCGCTTTTCGGCTGCTCCGGATCGGACGAAGGATACTGGTGGTGAGGGAGGTAATGGCTGAGCGTGTAGAGCTGGGGTAAAGGCGGGCGCTGGCGTACCCATGATCCTCCAGGACTAGAGGGGGCGGGGCCGAGCGTGTCGTACGATGCAGGCGGAGGTGGAGGAGGAGGCAGATCATCATGGGTGGGGAAGTCATCGGGCGGAGGCGGGAAATCGCTCTCGATGTCGTAGCCACCCGCGTAATAGTCCGTGTCGAGCAAGGTGGGGTCGTTGTACAAGGTAGGCGGAGATTCCACCAACTCATACTGAGGAAACTCCTGGATTCCAGGAAGTTGAACACTCGGCATCCAATCAGATGTGTCCCAGTGATACCCTATAGGATGAAACGACAAAACGTCAAACCGTGACATCACAGCGTCACGATAATATTGTTGCGTTAAGAGGAAATTAGCTACGATTTTTATAAATTATTTATTTATAACACAACATATTGTTTTTTTGTTGTTTTTTTTTCAGTTCAACTAATTCATAACATCACTAATGCATTAATTATTAATAATGTAATAAATGCTAATTCATTCAAGACAGGTTTATATTCCAATGATATAAATTGTTATGCAAAGTTACTGGAGAATTTTATTTGAAAATAAATAAATAAATAAATAACCGCGATTCGTTTTCACTGGAATCCAAACAGAAGGAGTTTGAATTTACTGAACTGAAATAAAATCCTGCACAGGACACCTTCATCCGACATTTATCATCAGTGCGAAAACAACACAACACGGCACTATGAACGCGTATGGTTAAACATCATGCAGGATCACACGGTTAAATCTTCAGACAGGATACATGCAAATACACAACACAAAGAAATGAAAATACAACCCAATAAAACACTGATGCAGACTGAAGACAGGTTCGGAATGGTTTCAGTCTCATTAGTGTCTTTAGGGAGTAGTTTTCTATAATAATTAAAAAAAATATTATGACACTTTACTATACAAGTTTCTGTGCTACGACACAATAATAATAATAATAATAATAATAATAATAATAATAATAATAATAATAAAAAGATTCAGAATTAAGCCACTGGTTAATAACATAACATAGCTACAAGGGACGTGTTAGCATGAATTAATTATCGTATTAGCATTCGTTTCATTTTTGTTATAAAACCAATTTCATTTTCCTTTTTTCTTCTCTCTCACAGCACTGCATGCAGGTTCGGGGGGAACTCACAGGGCTTCAGGCAAACACGGAGAAAAAAGTTCAATTCACCTCTCGGGTTCTTGAGCTCATTAGACGGGAGTGACTCTTTAGGCGAAAGCAAGCAGCAGATACAGAGGAAAGAAAAGGTTAATTTTTTATTTATTTAAAAAAGTATACAGAGAGAAAAAGAAAGAAATATAGAAAGGACATCACAAGGACGCCATTGGCTTAATCAGACACGTCAGTATTCATAATCTTTACAAGTGAAGTGTGTGAAGTCTTTTTTTATTTACATTTATCTAGGAGACATGCCGGATTAAATAAACATGGCGTCCGTGCATCTTTTTTTTTTTTTTTTAAATCTCCCACCCAACAATACTCACGGAGACGACAAGACAATCAAACAAACGGTACCTTGCATCTCCACCGAGCCAGCCGCCGAGCTGACCAGGTGGATTACAGTCACTATGGAGGCTTCAGGGAAGGGAAGGAGGGATGGATGGATGGATGGAGGGAGCAGATGAGAGAGAGCTCACGTTAGTGTGAGGACATTGAAGAGGTACCTGGAGTTAAGACGATTATGATGACATGATGTGACACCGCAACGCTGAATAACCCCTCCTCCCCCGCCACACTGAGGAAGCTAGGGCTGGGTGATATATGATTACACAATACACTTTTCTGAGATATCGTTAATTTGAAAAAAAAAAATGTTTTTAATAATTACAAATGAAATGGTACTGAACGGATGCTGCTGATTTGACGTAATAAAAAAAATAGTTTTATGCACAGCTTGTTAGCTAATCACAGAAATGTCCTAAAGTGTCGCGTTATGATATTTTTCTCATATCGTCCAGCCCTAGAGGACGCTGTTTCGTTTCAAGTTGCTTTGGAGTGGATGATGGGTTCGTTTTGAGCATTCGATTTAGAACTGCAGAAACAGACTTGCGTTAAACAATCTGAATCGCCCGACTCATGAACAGAAATATTCACGACCTTAAAAACCATGAAAATCCAGACCGCGCCCACAAAAACGACATTTCTTCTAATGTCTACGTTCCTTCCAAATTCCGTGCTGGGATGTCGGGGGTTCGGGAATTAAAATGGTGGAACACTTCGACAGAGAAGGGCATGGCGAGGTCTTTTAACCGCTACATGGTTTAGACCTTGTTTAAAGTCGTCTGCTACTCGCAACTTCTCTCAGAGCTGGGAATGACGTATTTTTCAGCCTCCTAGCAAGTGGGACAAAACATGGTGGCCTCCACAAAAATCACAACTAGCTAGCCAGCTGAGATTAGTAATAATTTATGAGTTCGTTATTAAGTATGTCGAAGAATTTCGCCAATGTTATACATTTTACCAATGACCCCAAATACGAATATAATCTCATTTAAAAGCAGAAAAAAATGTTGCTTTTATTTTTAAACATTTCCTGTTGATACTGTTTTAATCGAGTCGGAATACAACATTGACGAGGCGTTCTCTTTGTTTTTTTTCCCAGTAGGAGGAGGTACGAGGTTTAGCTGAATGCAGCGTGCAGTATTGCGATATAAACTGAACATATTAATTAACTAAATAAACGGTTCTTAACTTCTTAACGGTTCGTAGTTTAGTGACTCCATAAGAAACACCAGGTTCTGGATGCATCATGGTGGAGTGAAGACTCAATGTTTTTGGGTTGATGGTGACATACAGGAGATCGGTGATACTCGATGATGGTTCCACGGACACTGAGGGTACGATACGGTACAATACAATACAAGCAGAAGGAAGGATCGGGACCAGGAGAATTCTCAAGGATTAAAAAAAAAAAGAAAAGTGAAGATAGGGAAAGTCTGTTTGCTTCCACGCGGAAAACTGGAAAGCCTTGAGGTACCTCAGGCTAGGGAAAAAGTAAAATAGAAGGCCAAGATTAATGGACTTTTAATGGATTAAAAGAAAGAAAAAAAAAAGAAATTCCCGTACCACGGACGTGTTCAACTATCCGTAGCAGCTTGGATGCAAAAATATATATAAAAAAGAAGCAAACAGAAAAAGGAGTAACAGATGAATCAAATTATCAAAAAGCCGAACAGTAGATGGAGAAAAAAAAAACCCCTACGTTTCTTTTTTTATACCCTGAGAATCACACTAGGCCTTTTATTGTGAGGCGATCCCTTCCTTCTCCGCGTCTGACTTACGAGTTTAGCTAAAACCTTGCTCTGCGTCTTTGGTGCGGTTTGATCCAAATGGGAGCTAAAGTCCCAAGGCAGCGAGTTAAAGAGGGGGAGAGAAACACAACACAACAACATGACCCTCAAACCACAGACCGTTGAATTGAGTTACGAAAAGAGAAAGAAAGAACGAGCTGGTTAGTATTCATGCTAACGTTAACAACACTACAGTGCTATGGTGGGAGCGATAAGACTGTAGATCACGAAAGAAGTTAAGTTTGTTTTAACGTGCAAGTGCATGGAATCTTCTGGGTTAAAAACAATAATAATTAAAAAAAATACACAAAGCTAAACGACTAGCTAACAAGTTGTTTTGTTTTTGTGGTAAACTTATAACTCATGAAGGTAATGATGTAATTCACCAGAGAATGCTAACACTGCTAATAATAAATGTAGGCAAATTAGTATTTAGCCATGCTAACAAACATTTTCCATAATAATGGTTGAAGATAAACCCTAGCTAGTTAGCTTTGTGTAAACTGGACTCGGATTGTATTCAGTGTTAGCCTCTTTTAGGTGAAATATTTCTATAATTTCCGTTTGTTTAAGTCCTGAGAACAATCAAAAATTTGCAAGAGATTCAGTTTAGCAAACTTCTGCTTATTAGGAACTCTTAATAAAGGACGATGTACTGAGCACCGGAGCAGGAATGATGCTAACGATGCTAAGTTCTAAACCGTATGGTACCAGTTAGCACACGTACCATTGTCGTCGCAGGACTCAGACTGGAAAGAGCTGAGCGACTGCACCTCGGACATGCTGCCCCTGGTGTTATAGGGGTGACACGTGCTGTCCTCCACCGTCTTCTTACTGAAACACGGATCCAGATCTACGACTTTAGCTGCGAGTAAATATAAACGATGCACACGATGAGCACTACATTAATTAGGTAAGTCCATGGTAAAAAAAATTCAAAATCAAGGAATACGGAAATGGAAAGTCAGGTCTGTCTTTACCATCGTAATCGTAGTCCCAGCTGGGCTTCTGAATTGAGTCGCTGTCCGAGGCAGAGTTAGAGGGCGGTGGCGGGGGCAGGTTGGGCGCCACGCTGCACACGGCAACGGCCTTGCGGTGCCCATGGCCTACCGGGTCAGGGTTGAAAGTACTGAACTCGGTGTGCTCGGGAACAACCGAACCTTCAAACGAGCTGCGGTCCAGGTTGTTGCGAGAGTCACTCGGCACGCTGGGAGTGTACGAGATGGGTCGCACGGGCACTTGGGGCGGGACGTCAGAGTAGACGTTCCTGCCCAATTTCGAGTCGTAATACGGACGCTGCAGGAAGGATGAGTGCAGGCGCTTGTTGTCGTCGGGCGACTGGGGCTTGGTGCGCCGGCACACACGCTTCCTGATTACGACAAACAGTAGAGCCATGACGAAGATCACGGCAACAAAAACGGCGATGCCGATGACCTCCTCAAGGCCGATGTTCCAGGATGTAGAGAGTACCTTGTTGCTTATCTGGGCGTGCTGCTCGCAGTGGTGACCTCCGTAACCAAGCGAGCAGTTGCAGCTGTACGAGCCGTAGGTGTTCTGGCACTGGCCAGCATTGGCGCACGGGTTTTTCAGACATTCGTCCACATCACTCAGGCACCTGGCCATGCAGACAGACATTTCCTCAATGTTTAAGAACAAAAACACAACAACTGTGCTGTTCTACTATTACTGAAAATACCACGTACCTCTCTCCTTGGAAGCCAGGCTCACACTCGCACACTGGGCCGTCCAGGCTGCCAATGCACCTGCCGTTGTTCTTGCAGGGGTTCTCTGTGCAGTACGGACCTAGCTGACACCTGTCACACACCCAAAACAAATTAATAAGACAAGCAAGGGTAGAAACCACCTCGCCGAGTTGTTAAATCCTACCAATCGAATCACTAACCACGGTTTAACCGACTGGGCAAGGGACTGGATCCCATGAGCATTATCAGTCACTATACAAGCCTTCCGTACAGCATGACTGTAGGGCCTTGAGTTCATATAAACCGGGTATGTTCTTGTGTGTGTTCTCTCACCACTGGCCAGAGTACTGGCCTCGGCACTGGCAGAAGAAGTCATCTCCACGTGGCACACAGGTTCCACCATAAAGACAGGGATTGGATGAGCAGGGGCTGATGCTAACCTCACAGTGGCTGCCCATAAACAGAGCACTGCACTTGCAGAAATAACCTACAACAAAAACAGGGAGAGAAATGTGGACAAGAGGAAAAATACTTGCATAAGCTCCGAATTTTGGGTTTCGTTGTCACAAATATGCAAAATAAATGTAGCAGAAATTACTTCCTAAACACGTTTTTTCCCCCTCACTGCTACTTCTGTAAATCTGCGCTCTCAGACACCGTACCTCCATTGGGCAGCTCAGTGCAGGTTCCTCCGTTGGCGCAGGGCTCACTGGCGCAGCTCGATACCCGAGGAGGTGGGCTGCAGCCAGGCACAGCTTCCACGAGTTCCTCCAGCACAGAGTGCGCGCTACGAGGCTGCGATCTCAGTGGCAGCTCATGTCCGTTCAACACAACCCCCTGCAGGCAGCCCCTCAGGCCATTGGCCACACCCGCCTGCCACACATGCCCGCCAAAGAAGACACTGGTGTCAAGGTTGAGCGTGCGAAGGTTGCCCAGTGCTTTGCCCGAGGCGGTGTGTGTTCGGTCAAGCACCAGGCGGGCATAATTTCCATCCACCTCGAGCGAGACTGTGTGCCATTCACCATCATTCACTAATGGGCTGTGGATGGGGACGACACCAGGCCCACTGCCACAGTCAAACTTGTACTGCAGGCGCCCGTTCACAATCTACACACAATAATATACACGTTAGCATATCGTCCCATTCCTTTAATACGTCACACACACAGCAGAACACACAAACAGGTATGGCTGCTTATTTGCACAGTGCTAACCACAGCAAACTGCATAGCTTAGCTGCGCTAAAGTTAGCTAATTGTCTAAGCTAACGCTAAAGCTGAGTTAAATCAGCACAATCTACAATAATGCTATTTTATTAGCCAGTTCAGCTAGCAATCTAGCTAATACTTGGCTAACTGGAATATTGTGTAAATGAAATAGCGCAGCTAGGTTTGTTAGAAAGCTAGCTAACCTTAACTACTATATTATCTACTATATTATGTAATCAGATAGCTTCAAAATGTTAACTAAAATAATAATTAAACTATTTCGTTAGATAATTAAGCCCAATAACGAAGATAAAGTTAGGTAATGTTTTGTATTAAAACCAGCTACTAAGTTTAATAGTAAGCTAGCTAACATTAGGCTTTAATAAAACTTTCTTACAGGCTAAATAAAGCATGATGCAAGAAGTGTGTGTGTGTGTGTGTGTGTGTGTGTGTGTTCTCAGAGGCTAAATGTAGCATAGTATAGTGTAGTGTGTGTGTGTGTGTGCAAGGCAGAAATAGCAGGATGCTGTAATAAGGATAACATAGCACATAACAGTGTACCACTCCTTCTCTCTCTCTTTCTCTACCTGTCTGTCTCTCTCTTTCTGTCTGTCTCTCTTTCTCAGTGCTGGAAAGGAATCTCTCATCACCAAAATAACCCACTCTCTGTTTTTCTGTTGAGACCCCTTGAGGCGGGCCATATTGAGGAGACGATAGACAGAGTGTGAGAGAAAAGAAAGAACAGCAGACAGAAGAGAATGAGGAGAATGAGGAGCTTTCCCCAACATGCTGTGTGGGACAACCTGTTAAAATGATGCTACACTCAAGAATTTCTGATCTGCCTTTGCACTCATCGTTATGAGAAGGATGAGAAGGGGTGTGGCCTCGGTGCCCTTCAATGTGGCCTAGCAGTGAATGAGGTGTGGTCTCTGTCCCTGTCAGTTTTAGTCAAAGGGGCGTGGCCTATCAGTAAAGAATGTGTGATCTATCCATCCATCCTCAACCGCTTACTCCTTTTCAGGGTCACGGAGAACCTGGAGCCTATCCCAGGAAGCATCGGGCACAAGGCGTGGTACACCTGGACAGCTTCCCAATTCAGTTTTAGTCACAGGGGCATGGCCGATCACTGAAGAAGGTGTGGTCTCTGCCCCTGTCAGACTTAGGCAAGGAGGTGTTGCATCAGTGTCAGTAAAAAAAGGAGTCGCCTCAGCATGTCCCAAATAAGGGGGTGTGGCTTCTTAGTTTTTCAAAGCTAGCCATATTCTGATACAGTTCTGTGTGAGCATGCAAGTGTGTGTGTGTGTGTGTGTGTGCTCACCTCCAGGATGCTGTAGTCAGTGCCCTTGGCGTACATGATAGTGGCGTGGTCGGAGAATGTGCGCAGCCTAAGAGAGAGATTCATCTCCTCCTTATTGTCATTCTCCATCAGCCTGTAGCGCACGTAGCCGTTCCCGCTGAATGTCAAAGCATGACCTTCTGAAACAAACACACACACACACACACACATACACACGAGTTATAATGCAGTGTATTTGATTTATTTATACAGTGAATTATGCTGAGGTGTTGTCAGAGAGAGTATGTCCTTACCGGCACACTGTCCATGTTTCTCGTCTGAGCATACGCAGCTGAACGAGGTGTGCGTCGGGTCTTCCACACACTCCGTACCCTCGGGACATGGGTTCCCTGCACACAGCTTGCTCATCTCAGTGCATTCGGCACCTTCACAGACGCAAAAAGAGTAAAGTAAATCAGTGAAATAGTCCAAATAACTCATGTATTAATATGTATCAACGAACTACGTTACCGTGGCAGAGGCAGTCAGCTGTCCTCGTGTGGCGTGGGGTGACGAAGCTGAGCCTTGCTGTGCTGTACGTTGCCATAGCGCCCGTCTCCAAGGCCACCGTCTCCTGGCAGTGACGAGGCGGACAGTCCAACAGAGGGCAAAGTTTGTTGCCCACACGGACAATTCTCACCCCTGTTATCTCTTCAATGGCACCAACTGAGGTATTCAGCTTCCTCAAAACCACTTCCTGTGCCTGCTCCGGACTTCCTGTCTTGTCGAGCGCGAGGAGCACTTCGAGATCACCGTGATCAGGCTGTAGGCTGACGAGCTGCACATCGCTGCGCCGCACGCCCGCCGTGTTACGCAATGCCCGGGCAAAATTTCGCCAATGCTCACCGACGAACTCTTCAGGTGCAGTGGTGCCCAGGCGGAGACTCACGAGGTTTCCAAGAGCTGGGGTGGGGCGCACGTGCACAGTGACACGAGCCCATGTTGTGAAGCGACCGTCTGTTACAGTGACGTTGAGCGAGTAGCGACCGGAGTCCAGAGCACCCAGCGCCACAAGCCGGCCATCGGCAGGCGAGACAGAGAAGAGGGCGGAGTTGTCAGAAGGGGCGGGGTCAGGGCTGATGCCGTAGGTGAGGGTATCGTGCACATCTTGATCAGTGGCATGGATTTTTCCCAGGACTCCACCTCCGGCGTACTCAGCGGTCGTTGTGGTGACGAAAACATCGAGCTGGAGGATGACAGGTGGGTGGATGCTCTCTTCGATCAGGCGAACGAACACCATGGAAGAGGAAGAGAGCGGCGGCCGGCCGGAGTCCGACACCTGAATGGAGAGACGGTTCCAGAGTTCATGATTCAGAGTCACCACTGAGTCACTTGCAAGGTAAATGAATTGATTCATCGCAAGGAATTATGAGTCAATGATTTTTTTTACTTTGAGTCATTTACAGGATAAATAAAAAAAAATCAGGTTATTAAATATGTGCTAAATAAACTGATTCAATGAGAGAAAATATCCAGGACAAATGAATGACTTCACTAAAATGAGGTGAAAGAGAGGGTTTCTCATGCAAAAAAGCATGGATTCAGAAAAGGGAAATAGGATTATATGGCACACAGAGGGGGAGAGAGAGAGAGAGAGAGAGAGAGAGAGAGATTCAGAATCACCACTGAGTCACAGAATAAATGAATCATTTCACTAAAATGAATTAAAAGAGAGGGTTTCTCTGATTCAGAGTCACTAATTCAAAATAGCATGGATTCAGAAAAAGGAAATAGGATTATATGGCACAGACAGAGAGAGAGAGAGAGAGAGAGAGATAAACGAATCATTTAAGGAAAATGCATGACCATGTAGAATTACTCATGACTCATCACTCATGACTCACTCATCAATCCCAGTCTTTTTTGAGAGAAACCTGATAAATAAAACAACGGCAACGATTTCAGTGGTTGAGTCTGAAGTTTGAACATTTGAGCAGCATCGTGGTGGATTCGGCTCTAACGCACCCGGTTAGTATTTACCGTGGCTTTCGGTTGCCAGAACAGAGATTTATCAAGCTTTTTGTTTTGTGAGCGTGAAACCTGTGTCAGATTGTTCGGCACGTGTTGAAACAGCTGAAGCTTTAGTAGCCGCAATCATCTTCAAGGCGGATCATTACGGCCCTCGCGGCGGCGCAGGAACACATCGATACACGTTACGCCAATTTAATAATTGAAAAAATCACGTATCAGATGGATAAAAATGCGACGAGTACATTTTACGTTAAGCTCGCTCCTTACCTGGATCTGTAAGACGTAGCTGTCCTTGCTGCGGCGACTCAGCGTACCGATCGACACCAGCGCTCCCTGAGACGTGACGTCGAACGTATGGTCCTCGTTCCCGCTGACGACCGAGAAGGAGAACGGCGGCCCGTTGTGTGAGGCGTCTCGGTCCGATACGCTCAACTGGAGGACGCTGGTCCCGACCGGACGGTTCTCCTGCAGATTAAATACAAACGGACACTGCGGTTAGTCATAAACGCGCACGTATTTCCTATACGTGAATCTCCGCCCACTCTTGAAGACGGTTCGAGTTTTTTTTTTTTTGTTTACCTAGAGAGGGAGAACAAAACAGGTACAGCAAAAAGGTCTATTTGTTAGGGTGTGTATATGTGAGTGTGTGAGTATGTGTGTGTACCTGGATAATGAGTGTGTAGTTGCTCTGGGAGAAGACGGGTGGGTTGTCGTTGATGTCGGAGACGTCGATGTTGATTTTGGTGGTGCTGAAACGAACTGGACTCCCGCTATCAGACGCTCTGACAGTCAGAGTGTAACCAGACACCTACACACACACACACAAACCCACACAGTAAGACAAAGAAAAAAAACCCTGAAAAATAATGATGATGGTTGAGCAAATGCATGCCCTTGTGTGTGTGTGTGTGTGTGTGTCTACCTTCTCTCGGTCCAGATGCCGTGCCACCTTCACCTCTCCCTTTATTGGGTCGATGGAGAAGGGGCTTCCTTGGTTGCCGCTAACGATGGAGTAGCGCACCTGGTTATTGGAGGGTCCGTCTGCATCTTCAGCCATGACCTACACACACACACACACACACACACACACCTCATTATCATTAGGCTTTATTAGTGCGCACTCTTTAGTCTATTTATGGTTACAAGGGAGCAGAGACTCACCGTCAGCACCGCTTTGCCTGGCTCAATGTCCTCACTCACCACGGCCGCGTAAACCGTCTGGCTGAAAACGGGGCTGTTGTCGTTTACATCCGTCACGTTAATACTAACCACTGCCCTGTCGCTTAGAGACGGCGTTTCTCCGTCTGTCGCCTCGAGCGTCAGAGAGAACTCATGGGATGCCTCGTAATCCAGTGGCGCGATCACGAAAATGACTCCTATGCAGACACGGGCAAGAACGAGAATCAAACATAGCCGACCGTTCCGTTTTGGCGGCGAGACAGACGTGAGAGGCAGAGTTAGACGCTTCTTTACGTCACAGCGCTTCAACGTTTACCTGTGTTAGTGTCCACACTGAACGCGCCCCTGTCGTTCCCGTCGACAATGGCGTAGGAAATCTGGGCTTCGGCGTCACGGCTAGCCGCGCGCACGTGCAGCACCTGGGTTCCCACGGCGACGTCCTCGGGGACGGTGGCAAAGTAATCGCGGTGCTGGAAGACGGGAGGGTCGTCGTTGAGGTCCAGCACGGACACGGTCACTGAGCAGACGGCAGAGAGGGGGCGGGGCCAGCCACGGTCTGTGGCGCGGGCTCGGAGAGTGTACGACAGGTGGAGCTCACGGTCGAGGGGTGCGGCCAAGCGGAGCACGCCGGAGTGCTCATCGATAGAGAACGCTCCGTCGGCCGAATCCAATAGAGTGTACACGAGCTCGGCGTTAGAGCCTGCGCAGAGAAAGAAAAAAATTCAAAGGAAAGCAAAAAGCAATCTTCCTTTCATCTCTTCCCAATCACAACTGATTACAGTTAACATAACCCCGTGATCTGAAATGAATTCAATCAGAAACCCTAACAGCGCTGGGGAGTGACTGCTACAACACGCCTATGATTATGATGATGATTATTATCACTGCAGAATAAGCGGTATACCGTGCAGGAGAAAACATCATTGTGTTCCTGAGAAGCCGGTCACCGTGTTCAGGTTGGATAATGACTTCATTATTTACCGGCATCTGCGGTTATTGATTTCTCTCTGGCCAGCATCAAGCCATCACGATGCGTTAACACGTCCCCGGTATTCACACGCATCGATTTCACAGACGCCGTCAGAACCGATAATCCGGCCGCTGCGGAACGCGCATACATGGATGTGCGATAAACACGTCGGACCGTGTAAAGAAATGTGAGAAGAATGTGCGTCTCTTCGCCTATACGGTGTTTAAACTCACACACACACACACACACACACACACACACACACACACACACACACACACACACACACTGTGGAACGAGAGCAAGAAAGAAGCAACTGGTTTAAATTTGTTAAATAATTTTTTTTCCCTTTTTGCACGTGTTATTAGATTCACATTCTATAGTAACAGCTCCCTTGTAAGAACTCGTGACGTGGTGTTGTTAACATGGGCGGCTGTGGCTCAGTCGGTAGAGCGGGTTGTCCACTAATCGTAGGGTTGGTGGTTCGAATGCCGGCCCGGGTGATCCCATGCCGAAGTGTCCTTGGGCAAGACATTGAACCCTAAGTTGCCCCCGATGGCAAGCTAGCACCTTGCATGCAGCTCTGCTACCATTGGTGTGTGAATGTGTTCTCATTAGTAAGTCGCTTTGGATAAAAGCGTCTGTTAAATATGTAAATGTAACATATTTACTTAAGGTTTATATAAAGGGGTCTTCCAGCTCAGAGCAAAGATAAAGCTGTAAGATCGTTTATTATTATTATTAATATTTATTTATTTATTTATTTTACAAACTGGCGTCCCCGATTCGCAACGCAGAATGACCGGATGCTTTAAACACACACGCCCTGACGTGCGACAGTGTACACATATGTGCGACGTGTAACAGCTGTATTTCTCGATAATAAAAAAGGTCCGCGATGGAAAGAGAGAAGGAGAGAAAGCGGTTTTGCGTGGGCACAAGCGCCTCAAACACTGCCTGGAATTTAGAGCTGCTGAAAAACAGGATGACATTTAGGACGGAACTGACATGAACAAAGGACGCTGAAAGAGAAGAAGAGAAAGAGGATCTCACAGTGCGGGGGGGGGGGGGGGAG
>JAFFST010053602.1:96040-111592 GCA_022414735.1 Noturus placidus
ATTTATGTTTGAGACCTGAAACGTGGAAAAAGGTCGAACAGTTCAAGGGGGCCGAATACTTTCGCAAGGCATATATATATATATATATATATATATATATATATATATATATATATATATATATATATATATATCACCAGTGCACTTTTGCAAGATTCTTATCTCAATCATAATCTGAGGACTAGCGAAGAGGACCGTAACAAAGGAGTTAGGGTTGCCAAGGAGTAAGCAGAACCCTCATCACGACCTCATTTCTAAGATCTTGGGACATTCAGCTTGGCAGAGTTTTTCACACGAGCTAATTAACACCAGAGCATGCCCATTTCCCCAGCCAATTCCCGAAGAGTTACTGGAATGATTACACAAGCAGGACTTTTTCTACTGACCTAAATATTTCGGCTTGTAATTTGAAACTTGTTTACAGATCGAATGAGGAGAATGTTTGAGCAAGCAGATGGTATCTTTATACTGGATGGTTTTAAATGGCTCGGCAGTGATGAGCTGTTATTAGTGCAGGATAATTGCGTGCTTGTAGATTAGCGATATTCTGAATTAGCGGTTTCGGTAGGTTGACAGACAACCGGACATGTTTAGATACCAACAAAGGAAATGGCGTCTAGCCATGCTTTATTACTTTTGCGTACCTGTAACGAAGTACTCGACTCGTTTGTTGATGTCCTCGGAGTCTGTGTCGGTTGTGCTGAGAATGGCGATCACTCCACCAGGGGGATCGTCTTCGCTCACTGTGCCTTTGTAGATCTCTGCCGTGAATCTGGGCGGGTTGTCGTTCACGTCGGCTACCGTTACTTCCACTTTGGTGCTCACTGTAAGCTGAACCTTGTCTCCACGGTCAGTGGCCAGGACTAAGACGGTGTACTTGTCTCTCTGCTCGCGGTCCAGCTCCTTCAGCGTGGTCACCCAGCCTGTTTCGCTATCAACAGCAAACAGTTCTGTTATGACCTCTGTATCCTGGACGGGATCCAGACTGTAGCTCACCTGCCCATTGGTGCTCGAGTCCATATCCATTGCCTTCACCTGTATCACCGAGGTTCCTCTAGGGAGATTCTCAACTACGACAGCTTCATAAGGGTCTGACTCAAAGAACGGACTGTTATCATTTACGTCCTTGACCTGGATGTTAACATCCACAGAAGAGATGACTTCATTCCCTTCATGGTCACTGTGCGCTTGGAGAGTGAACTGATACCACTTGGTGCTCTCATGGTCCAGTTTCTTCACCAGCTTAAGTGCGCCTGTGTCACGGTCAATCTCAAAAACCTCATCTTTGTTGCTCTCTAGGGTATTACCCTTTACTAGACTGTATAACACTGGCTGGCCGCTTTCTGCCTGGATCATATCAATTTGTGACCCTAGAGGACGATCTTCTTCAATGGTAAACCTGTAGTATGGTTCCAAAAACTTTGGCACTTTGACCTCTGGGGCAAGTACTCTAACATAGACAGGGACAACAGAGGATCTTGAAGGGTTACCACCATCCCTTGCACGTACAAGGAAAGCATAGAGTTCATTTTCTAATCCGATGAGACTCTCTTTCGTCACGATGACGCCGCTGAGTGGGTGGATTTCAAAGTTCTCAGATACGTTTTCTGTGTCTGCTTCGATAGTGTAGGTTATGTCTGCATTGCTGCCTTCGTCCATGTCAGAAGCGGCAATTTTAACCACCGTTGTTCCTCGAGGAACAACTGATCCTATGTGGACTTTGTACTCTGCAGCTCTAAACTGCGGAGAATTATCGTTAATATCAGTCAGGATCACGTTGATGGTGCAGAATCCTACTTTCCCACCACCATCTTTTGCCATCAGCGAGACCTGAATGATTTTCTCCAAAGCATTCTCCCGATCAAGGCTCTCCAAGGTGAAAATTTCACCATCTTCGTTTACAGAAAATTTGTCTCTAGCGACATCATTGACAATGTGGTACGTGACTCGTCCGTACATACCAGCGTCTTCATCCGACGCCGGAGCCTCTGCCACTAATGTTCCGACTGCTGAGTTTTCTAGAAGCTCGACTATGTAGTCGACTTGAGGGAAGGAAGGACTGTGGAAGTTCGCACCATTGACGGTAATTTTCACAAGAGCAGAGTTCCGGAATACGCCATCAGACACGGAAACGTTAAGGCTATACAGGGGCTCCAAGTGCGGCTTCCTGTGATTGGAAATCACAACTGCTCCAGATTTGATGTCTATGACAAAGTTCTGCTCCTCGTTTCCTGACAAGATTGAAAACTCGAGTTTTGCACTATCAGAGCTGTCAGCATCCGAAGCCTGAACCTGCGTCACAAAATAGCCACGGGGAGCTAGCTCGCTGACGGCCGCTTCATAAATGTTCTGTGAGAAAACAGGAGCATTGTCATTAAGATCTATTACATCAATCATCACAGTGACTTCACTGGAAAGCGCTGGAACTCCTCCATCGACAGCTCTGACTGTTAGCTTGTGTTGCGTTTTCTCCTCATGGTCTAGCATGCGTGCGGTCCAGATCGTACCAGTGTCACGATCGATAGTAAAATATTCAGAGTTTTCATCATTGTTGGCGATTTGGTAGAACAGAAGTTTGTTGCTACCAGTGTCGGAGTCAACAGCGGATACCTGTACTACAGCGGTGCCGATGATGGAGGCTTCAGAAAGGCTAGCGTTATAAGACTTGGCTAGGAACACAGGTGGGTTGTCATTCACATCCTCTAAGATTATGTCAACAAACACGTCAGCATTGGCACCAGTCAATGAATCTGTGGCTCTTACACTTAACTTATAAGCAGGATGTGTCTCAAAATCAAGAGGCTGAACCACTTGAATAACTCCTGTGTTGAAGTTGATGTAGAACTGATTGTAAGGATTGCCCTCTGTGATGGTGTACACTACCCTTGGCCCTTCTGAATGACTAGCCTGTACATGGATAAGGGGAATGTGTAGCTGTACATTCTCAAGGATCTCTAGACTGTAGAAAGGTTTTTCAAACACTGGTATGGCTTTATCCACTACAGTTATAGGCACTTCAACGGTTGCTGACAATGGTGATTCGCCGCCATCTGTAGCCACAACCGTGACAGTAAACTCAGAGTCCATCGAGTCCATCTCGAAGGACTTTCTCAGTGAAAGTTCACCACTAGCGCTTATCTGGATGTATTCGTTTAGTTCCTGCAGACGGAATCTTACATCGGCGTTATTTTCTGTGTCCAAATCAATGGCAGTCACTTGTCTAATGACTTGGCCCACCTCGGCATCCTTTTGAACCAGTGCGTGGTAAGGCAGGTTGACAAACATGGGTGGGTTGTCATTGACGTCCTCGACAGTTACTCTTACAGGAACATGAGCCATGTCGGACGACTTGTCCGCTCTGGTCACTTCTACTACAATGTCATAAGTGTCCTGCTCCTCACGGTCAAAGGGTATGCCAGTTGACAAGAGAACCCCAGAGGTACGGCTGATCTCAAACCTTTTATCCGGGTTTAAAATGGTGTAAAACAGAGGATCGTTCACTTGGTTTCCTAGAGTAGCAATGACAGCCAGAGTTTTCTTTTCCAAGGAGTTCTCCTGTACAAAAGCCTTGTAGGAGTTCTGAGTGAACTTCAGACTGCTTGCTTTATTCTCTCGAATGCTGATCTTCACTGACGCCATTTTGGAAAACCTGCCATCAGACACCCTAGCCTTCAGCTCGTACCTACTTCTCAACTGGGTGACATTTTGAATAGTAACAACCCCTGCGAGTGGATCCATTCTGAACTTGTCTCCGATGTTGCCCTCTGCAATCGAGTAGAGGAGTCTAGCGTTCGGTCCCGAGTCGGCATCAGTCGCGTTCACTGTGATGACTTTCACACCTTTGTAAGTTGGCACTAGAACTGTCGCCTCATATAAGTCCTGGCTAAACTCTGGTGAACAGTCATTGACGTCTACGACTTCGATGGTCACGTTGGCAGCCTTCTCGGCAAAGTGACGTGGGATTCCCATGTCGTGTACTTGAACTGTGAATCTGAAAACAGATTTTCGTTCATAATCCAACTCGGTTGTGGTTCTGATTGCTCCAGTGCTAGAATCAATGGCAAAGTAATTGTGGGCAGACGGTTCCACAATTTGGTAGACTAGCCTAGCATTTGCATCCCGGTCTATGTCTAAAGCACGGATGACTAAAGGAGTGCTGTCTTTAGTGAGGACCACACTATTCACAGGAGAAGACTCACTAACTATCCCGGTAAACTCCTCCTGGATGAAAACTGGCACGTTATCGTTTTCATCCTTCAGGTGAATCAGAAGTGTAGCATTGCTAGCTTGGCCAGCCATGTTGGAACCCTGAATGGTTAGTGTGTACGACGGAATGCTTTCGTAATCCAGAGCTTTTTGAGTCACAATGACTCCCGAGTTGGGATTAACGTCAAACGCCCCATTCACATTTCCTTCCTTGATCTGGTAGAAGACCGACGATTGGCTGGTTGCTGTAACCAGACTTACGAAAGTTCCAGGAAGCGCAGTTTCACTGATCTCAGCAGAAAACTCTTTCTCAGAGAATTTAGGCACAGCATTGTCCGAGACAGTAACCGCGACGTCAACAGTCGCTGTAGCGCTTAGGGGCGGACTTCCTCTATCTGTAGCTTTCACCGTCAGCTCAAAGTGATTGTTGGTGCTTCGGTCCAGCTCTTTTGCCACAGCGATAGTCCCGAGGACAGGATCGATGGCAAAAGAATTAGCTACGTTTCCTGCAGAAGAGAAGCAATAAAACAGAAGCTGTATATTACCATGCTTGGCTAAAGTATTGATTTCTTTTATTCTTTCAGGCAACTAAACTGTACCTTTATATATTTTGTGACTCTTGACTACGCATTTAAATAAACCCAATGGGAATATTAATGACATGTCATGCATTATCGAACACCCTCACAAGCATCAGTTGTTGTTTTTTTTGTTTGTTTGTTGTCTTTTACCGTAATTCGTGTCCCATTGAATATGATCGAGGTTGAAAATGTGACATTTAAATAAAACTTCGGATGCGTCCTATCATCAGATAGGTCTTAACATTTATTTATTGACAATAGATGAATATTTATCTGACCTTCAGCACTACGTTAAAACAAATCAGATTAAAATATAGCATTTTCAATTTTCATGACACACAAGGGTCTATGCGGTGGTTTATGAGTAGCGCTGACTCTCTGGACATTACGCTCCAGTTAGATTAAGTCATGCGCGACGCTTCAAAAATGTGCCTTCTCGACATCCCAGAGAAATATCCTCACTCTGCTGTTCAAACACTGGCTATTTATTAAGACAACAATAATGGGAAATGAAAAAGGGAGGAAACCACCAGCCTACTGCATGCTTCACAATCCTCTTTCATTTGTCTCTGTCTTTTTTTCCTTTCTGTCTCCCCGCTCTGCTATCCCTCGTTTTGTTTCCTTTGCTTGGCCACTCGGCTTTCTTCCCTCCTGCCTCTTTGTTTTTTTTTCTCCGTCTCTCTACATGACGTCTTCTCGCTTTCTCAGATCGAGAGCCTGGTGGGTTGGAGACCTCTGGAAGGGACTCGTAAACTCTCCCACTCTCATCTCTCACTGGTTCTCTGCTCTTTATGGACAGAGACACAAAGGAAAACGTGGGCGACATGACAGGAATGCTCTGCCTACCGCTCTGGGTCGGTCAAAGCACGTCACCTCATGCACTCCGAACCGTTTCAAATTTAAAGCCCATAAACACCAGCAACCAGGACATAAACGTTCTCTTCGACAAAGCATTTCAAGCAATTCCACCTGTTTGAAGGTAAACGGTGCTTATAACCTGCAAGAAGCTTGCGATCAAAACCAGGATTTTTCCATTCCAGTAACTGTTTACCGCATCACGTAACACACGACGCCTTTGTCTTTTGATGTAAAAGAAAACCAATGTTCTCGTGGTTTCTGAAAACGTCTTCAGGATCATTTCTTCCACTCGAAAGACGTTCGAGTTACTCGTCGATTTACAGAACCCGTGATCGCTACAAAACGGCTTCTTGGGCTCTGCACGAATCGAAACCGTGTAAGGAGACATTCGTCAAAGTCACGAGAGAAAGATTTTGGTATTTTAATATTTCATCAGAGAATCGCTAGATAAACCGAGAACGTATACACAAGGTCGATTTATAATGAATGACTATCGTTATAATGGTTTGGATTTAAAGTGATTACTACTGAAAAATAACTGCGTGGCTCCATAGCTAGCACTTTTAGCTCCGTAGCTCTTTTATTCCTCTGTTCTGCGGCTTCAAAAAAGCAGCAAGAGAGAAATCGCTGCAGGTTCTGGACTCCTGTGGCCGTTTAACTTTCATTTAATTTGATGAACTTTTATCTCCGAGAGGGAAACTGATTCGACTTATATCTCGACAATAAAGGAAGCTGTGCACTGAGGTCTCGGAGTGCTTGGTCCCGGGAAAAAGGTTCAGAGGTTTTACTGAAGGCCAGGGATTTGAACTCGCAAACTGACCATCTCGAGGAAACCCCTGAAGCACAGGGAGAACATGCAAACTCCGCACAGGGTCGGAGGCAGGATTAAAAACCCCAGCCCTGGAAGTGTAAGGCAAACGTGCTAACCACTAAGCCCCCATAACTTACCCAAGCATTTTATTTTCTTTTGTTATGTAGCACTGAAGGTCTCACAATATAAATTTCTTGTGCAGTATGCATACTACTACTACTAATAATAATAAAAAGTTGACATTAACTGATGCTTTTCACTTGGAAAAAAATCTACTAATCACCTGATTCGATACTGTAGACGATCTCAGCATTCTGTCCTTTGTCCTTATCCAAAGCGGCGACCTGTAGCGCGGACGAGCCGACAGCGGCCGACTCGAACACACGCGCCACGTACGGCGCTCCGAAAAACCATGGCGCGTTGTCGTTAGCGTCCTCCACGCTCACGATCACTCGAACCAGGTTCCGCTTCACTGGAATGTCCTGGTCTCGCACCTTAGAAGGTTAAGGAAGTGAGGTTCAAAACGTGCGGACGGCCATATTGTTTCCCCCCATATTCATCATAATGTAGTTAACAAACTCATCAAACACTTACATAAACGTATTTAAAAATAAAAATGTTTTTTTGTTTGTTTGTTTTTACAATTATTTATCAGAGACATGCACGGATGGCTTGCGAACAGAGCGACAAACAAACCCAGAGAGAACATCAGGTGAGGCGACGCACGACTGACTCGACATCTCAAATAATGACGACAAATCGATTCAACTAAATAACAAAATAAACACCGCCACACACACGCACACGAACACACACACACACACACATCTACAGCTTCCCAAATACAAAAAACAAATTGAACTAATTAAGAACAAACAAAATCAATCAGAACTTCTGGATCACAAACCGTCTGTGAGTTCGTTTCACTGTAATAGCCTCATACGTCTATAATTAAACCCCCCTGCAAAAAAAAAAAAGGCGCTCACATTTCATGATTAAAACCAGCGCATTTGCAATGCCAGCATTTGTTTAGGGCTTCGTATTAACTGAGAAAAATGAAACGTTCCTCGTCTTCGCTGTTTTTCTTTCTATAAGTTCTATTTCGCTCATAAATCTTTCCCGTAAGTACGCGCACAGCTCCGTAATCTCGTTTTCTCATTTCTCGTTTATACTGGAACTGTCATTTGCATCACTTACACACACACACACACACACACACACACACACACACACACACACACACACAGAAAGACGAGGTCGTACCATGACGGTGAGCGTGTGCTGGCGCATGGCCTCGTGGTCGAGAGCCTCAGCTGTGTACAGTGCTCCGGTTCCCGGGTCCAGGCGGAACTTGCGCAGGCTGAACGGGTCGGTGCTGCTCAGCAACGTGAACGTCAGTTTGTTCTTCTCGTCCTGATCGGTGGCGCTCAGGCGAAGCACCTCAGTGTCAGGGGCCGTGTCCTCAAGCATACTCACCTCGTACCGTGGCTGGGAGAACTGCGGCCGGTGGTTGTTGGTGTCGATCACTTTGATGAGGACCTGGCGGGAGGAACACGAGCGAGATTTACTGCCTCATACTCGTATTCGTTCTAGTTACATTGTGCTAGTTTCTACACTTTCTTGCTAGCTAGTTTCATGTCTTTGTTATTGCTTAGGTTAGGAATCATTTTACAACATCGCCCTTTGCAGAAGTGCTGCCATTTTCAATTTCGACGGATCTCAGAAAGCTACACAAGACTCTTATTGTTACTGTAATAATATTATTAGCCTCATTTCTATGCTTCAGTACTAGCTAGGTTTTTGTTGTGATAATGCCTATTCAGGTGATTAGCACCACACCACAAAACACTTCCTACTTGTTAAAATGAACAAAATGGATGATAATATAATGCAGGTGCTGTAAAGCGATTCTAGCTGCTACACTACCAGGGAAGTTATGCTAGCTAGCGTGAAGCAGAAAATCTGGATTCAATTCAATTCAATTCAATTCAATTTTATTTGTATAGCGCTTTTTACAACAGACATTGTCTCAAAGCAGCTTTACAGGAATAAAAACACAGTGCATACACAGTAAAAGTGATAAATTATCCCAAACTGAGCAAGACACTGAGTGGCGACAATGGCAAGGAAAAACTCCCTAAGATGTTTGTCCCCAGGATTGCGCCAAAGATATATATTGCGTGGCTACTGTCTGATTATTAGCGTAGACAGTCATTTTTTATAATGATTAGCCTTCGCATATTGTGCGAGATGAGTTCTTTCACTCTGGATGCTGAGGTTCAAACAACAGAAATTCCCCGTTAACATCGAGGCTTCACCAATGAGATTGTAATAACCACTACGCGTAGTGCGCACAACACGTTGCAAATTAATATCAGTATGATATGTAGTCTGTATCATTCAACCCTAAAATAGAAGCAGCGTTTAGGCCTTGCTAATGAGACTGAAGCAATCAGACTTTAACATGTTTTTTAGCATTGCTGCTAAGTCAAGCGAATAAAGTGCTTTGATATTTCAAATCCAGTCTAACCCCGAGATGACCGCTTGGGTGGGTAGCGCTGGGAAAATGTTACGGATTGAAATCGTCTTTCTCTAAATACCAAAAGTCGCTCCCCTGCATTAACGTAAAAGGCTGCGTTTCGTTAACGGTTATAAAAACAGCCGAACGGAGTTAAATGTCAAAGCGGAGACGGTGGCGTAATTATCCGAGAGCTGACGGTGTAACCTGGTCATGAAGAGGGCAAAACAAAACAAAAGCAGGCGAGTGGAGACAAGACAACACAATAACCACTGCGGCAATATTCGTACCTTTTTCAGTATGCAGTAATAGTCATAAGTGATGTTGTACTTATATGGGCGTCAGCAGAGATGCTACGTAGCTAGTAGGGAGATTTTTTTTTAAACTAGCAAGGAAGAAACTAGCGCATTGCGAAATGCTTTATTAGATTGTACAAGTGACTGTGGCTGTGCTATGAGGGAGAATAATATGCAAGGACATCGGAGAGGTGCTAGAGCGTAGACCTCTGAGAGAGAGAGAAGAGAGAGAGAGAGAGAGAGAGAGAGAGAGAGTGAGTGTGTGTGGCACAAACTAGTATCCCCGGTAGAGCTGGCCTGTTTTTATAAAGTGCCAGCAGAAGACAAAACGTCCCTCCTTCGTTCACTCCACTCGGCTCTGAGGGGCTGAACAACATGCCTTCGGGCCATGCAGCCACAAACCCCCCCCTACCGTGGGCGGCCATATTGGATCCAGTGCTCTCAATAAGGGAAGCCCATATTAACTGGCTGGATGTGATGACAGCAGATAAAAGGAGCTTGGCAGCAGAGAGAGAGAGAAAGAGAGAGAGAGAGAGACAGAGAGAGAGATAGATGGTTAGACTGCCGAGGAAATTAGGTAGGAAGAGAGGGAGATGTGAGAGTGGAAAATGTAGGAGTAAAAGAAAAAAGAAAGGAAGAGAGAGAGAGAGAGAAACAGACAGAGAGACAGACAGAGAGAGACGGGGGAAGGGTGGAGGAGTTTGTCTGGCTGCTCTCCTGTATGTGAGGTACCTACAGTGGTATGCAGCACAGTGGAATGTGTATGTGCGTGTGTGTGTGTGTGTGTGTGTATGTGTGCATCAGTTCATCCCTGAGGACCATCATACTGAATCCAGAAAGAGAAATCCCTAGGGGCACACACACACACACACAAACACACACACACACACACACACACACACACACACACACACACACACACACACACAGACACACTAACCTCCTAACCACTGCATTAAAAGAACACTCCAGCATCTTTCAACCTGTTTGTGTTGTGTGTGTGTGTGTGTGTGTATGTGTGTGTGTGTGTTGAGAAAAACGACATACAACCTGTTTATGTCAGATTCGCTCACAATGCAAGCCTAAGTGCAGTCTAAGGACAGCTGATGAACTCCTTCAATTCATGAAAATTTTTTAATTATTCATAATCTTTATACCGGGGGTTTGCAAACGAAGCTCTAAATCTAAATCTAAATCTGTGTTATGATTCCGTTCAGAGAAGGTGGAACTCACTAAGGTTAGGATTAAGGTTAGCAGCATACACGTGTGGCGTAGGAACACTAAAGGTAACTGGGAGTACTTTTCAGTGTCCTGCTAAAAACCCTACACAGCTTTGTTAAGCTTTGTCACACCTTACTCGCAAAATTCTAGTCGTGCTAATCGTTAACTTAATACAGAGCTTGTTAGCAGCCTTTTAAATGACTAAACATTGCTTTGACATATTACTGTACATATCACTCTCTCGCTAATAACAGTGAAAACGTGTGTGAAGAGATGCTAGCAAAGAACCTAGCGTCGCTTCAGTTAGATTATACTTCATCCACTCGGCTTCACTGCTGCACTGTAACTGATGTACACGTGAGTTTGTGTTCTATTGTTGTGTATTTGAAATGTTTCAAATGTTGACCAACCGTTAGACGTCCATTACACGTGAGTTTCAGGTCAACGGATTTAACGTGAAATTCTCAGAATAGGAAAAATAGCTTAAAAGCTATTCTCCCTAATGCAGCACAGAGAGTCTGGAAAATATAGAATTCCTTTAAAGGTTCAACACACACACACACACACACAGTTTATGTCTCAGGACACTTAAAATAGAATTGTTAAGAGACATATTCTCTTCTGCTACTGCTTTTATCTCCCGCTGGGAAAAAAATGGCATTAAATTGATCGTAATCCACTTGCTGTCCCAGATCCTGTGCTTTAACGAGAAACAAAAAAGAAGACAAAAACAACAAAATCAGGGCAGTGCCGGGGTTCTGCCTTATCACAGGCAGAACATATAACCCAACGCCGTCGGTATGCGATGGGGGAAAAGAAGCCGGGGTGGAACACGGATTTGGAACCGAAGACGTGTTTACCACTGGAACGAACAAAGACGTGTTAGACACACCAAAGACGCAAAGAGCGAATTCCGACTTTAATCTGCTTATCTCGCCCTGTTTTTAAAAAAGAAAAATTCAAAGCGCATGACGTGAGATTTAGAGCATGAGGACGTTAAGAGATTCTTCTAATCCTCCAGGTTCGACAGGTTGAAGAAAAACAGAAACTAGGCCTGAGGCAATTGTTTGTTTTTAGAATATATCACAATATTCGGTACTTAATATTATTGTTCTGCTCAAGGCTGCACTTTTGCAATGCCGATTGTGTCACTAAAGCAAAATCTCTCTCATTAGAAATGATGGGGGCTTTGGATTTATTGATCAGGACAAAACAAACGTGGCCTTGCTGGTCGGTTGTGGAGGACGACCTAGACTCGTACAACACGTGAGTGAGTGTGTGTGGTGGAGTAGGAGGTGAAACGTGAGTGGGTGTGGTGGAGTGGGAGGTGAAACGTGAGTGGGTGTGATGGAGTGGGAAGTGAAACGTGAGTGGGTGTGGTAGAGTGGAAGGTGAAACGTGAGTGGGTGTGCTGAAGTGGGAGGTGAAACGTAAGTGGGTATGGAGAAGTGGGAGGTGAAACATGATTGGGTGTGGTAGAGTGGGAGGTGAAACGTGAGTGACTGTGGTAGAGTGGGAAGTGAAAGGTAATTAGGTGTGGTAGAGTGGGAGGTAAACCTTGATTGGGTGAGGTGGAGTGGGAGGTGAAACGTGATTGGGTATGGTGGAGTGGGAGGTGAAACGTGAGTGGGTGTGGTAGAGTGGGAGGTGAAACGTGAGTGGGTGTGGTGAAGTGGGAGGTGAAACGTGAGTGGGTGAGGAGAAGTGGGAGGTGAAACATGAGTGGGTGTGGTTGAGTGGGAGGTGAAACGTGAGTGGGTGTGGTAGAGTGGGAGGTGAAACATGAGTGGGTGTGGTAGAGTGGGAGGTGAACCTTGATTGGGTGTGGTAGAGTGGGAAGTGAAACATGAGTGGGTGTGGTAGAGTGGGAAGTGAAAAGTGATTGGATGTGGTGGAGTGGGAGGTGAAACGTGAGTGGGTGTGGTTGAGTGGGAGGTGAAACGTGAGTGGGTGTGGTAGAGTGGGAGGTGAACCTTGATTGGGTGTAGTAGAGTGGGAAGTGAAACATGAGTGGGTGTGGTAGAGTGGGAGGTGAAACGTGATTGAGTGTGGTAGAGTGGGAAGTGAAACGTGATTGGATGTGGTGGAGTGGGAGGTGAAACGTGAGTGGGTGTGGTTGAGTGTGAGGTGAAACGTGAGTGGGTGTGGTAGAGTGGGAGGTGAAACATGAGTGGGTGTGGTAGAGTGGGAGGTGAACCTTGATTGGGTGTGGTAGAGTGGGAAGTGAAACAAGAGTGGATGTGGTAGAGTGGGAGGTGAACCTTAATTGGGTGTGGTAGAGTGGGAAGTGAAACGTGAGTGGGTGTGGTAGAGTGGGAGGTGAAACGTGATTGGGTGTGGTAGAGTGGGAAGTGAAACGTGATTGGATGTGGTGGAGTGGGAGGTGAACCGCGAGTGGGTGAGGTGGAGTGGGAGATGAAACGTGATTGGGTATGGTAGAGTGGGACGTGAAACGTGAGTGGGTGTGGTGGAGTGGGAGGTGAAACATGAGTGGGTGTGGTAGAAATGGAGGTGAAACATGAGTTAGTGTGGTGGAGTGGGAGGTAAAACGTGATTGGGTGTAGTGGAGTGGGACATGAAACGTGAGTGGGTGTGGTGGAGAGGGAGGTGAACCGTGAGTGGATGTTATGGAGTGGGAGGTGAAACGTGATTAGGTGTGGTGGAGTGGGAGGTGAAACGTAATTGAGTGTGGTAGAGTGGGACATGAAACGTGATTGGGTGTGGTAGAGTGGGAAGTGAAATGTAATTGGGTGTGGTAGAGTGGGAGGTGAACCTTGATTGGGTGTGGTAGAGTGGGAAGTGAAACTTGATTGGATGTGGTGGAGTGGGAAGTGAAACGTGATTGGGTGTGGTGGAGTGGGAGATGAAACGTGATTGGGTATGGTACAGTGGGAGGTGAAACGTGAGTGGGTGTGGTTGAGTGGGAGGTGAAACATGATTGGGTGTGGTAGAGTGGGAGGTGAAACATGAGTGAGTGTGGGGGAGTGGGAGGTGAAACCTGAGTGGATGTGGTGGAGTGGGAGGTGAAAAGTGATTGGGTGTGGTGGAGTGGGAGGTGAAACGTGAATGGGTGTGGTAGAGTGGTAGGTGAAACGTGAGTGGGTGTGGTGAAGTGGGAGGTGAAACGTGAGTGGGTGTGGTAGAGTGGGAGGTGAAACATGATTGGGTGTGGTGAAGTGGGAGGTGAAACATGATTGGGTGTGGTAGAGTGGGAGGTGAAACGTGATTAGGTGTGGTAGAGTGGGAAGTGGAACGGGATTGGGTGTGGTAGAGTGGGAGGTGAAACTTAATTGGGTATGGTAGAGTGGGAAGTGAAACGTGATTGGATGTGGTGGAGTGGGAAGTGAAACATGATTGGATGTGGTGGAGTGGGAGGTGAAACGTGATTGGGTGTGGTGGAGTGGCAGGTGAAACGTGATTGGGTGTGGTGGAGTGGGAGGTGAAACGTGGGTGGGTGTGGTGAAGTGGAAGGTGAAACATGAGTGGGCGTGGTGGAGTGGGAGGTGAAACATGATTGGGTGTGGTAGAGTGGGAGGTGAAACGTGAGTGGGTGTGGTAGAGTGGGAAGTGAAAGGTGATTGGGTGTGGTAGAGTTGGAGGTAAACCTTGATTGGGTGTGGTAGAGTGGGAAGTGAAACGTGATTGGGTGTGGTGGAAATGGAGGTGAAACGTGAGTTAGTGTGGTGGAGTGGGAGGTAAAACGTGATTGGGTGTAGTGGAGTGGGACATGAAACGTGAGTGGGTGTGGTGGAGTGGGAGGTGAACCGTGATTAGGTGTGGTGGAGTGGGAGGTGAAACGTAATTGAGTGTGGTGGAGTGGGACATGAAACGTGATTGGGTATGGTGGAGTGGGAAGTGAAACGTGAGTGGGTATGGTAAAGTGGGAAGTGAAACATGATTGGATGTGGTGGAGTGGGAGGTGAACCGTGAGTGGGTGTGATGGAGTGGGAGGTGAAACGTGATTGGGTGTGATAGAGTGGGAGGTGAAACATGATTGGGTGTGGTGAAGTGGGAGGTGAAACGTGAGTGGGTGTGGTGAAGTGGGAGGTGAAACGTGAGTGGGTGTGGTGGAGTGGGAGGTGAAACGTGAGTGGGTGTGGTGGAGTGGGAGATGAAACATGATTCGGTGTGGTAGAGTGGGAGGTGAAACGTGAGTGGGTGTGGTGGAGTGGGAGGTGAAACGTGAGTGGGTGTGGTGGAGTGGGAAGTGAAACGTGATTGGGTGTGGTGAGGGGAAGTACAAGCTGAAATGTGACCATGTGGGGGAGGGTTTAACAGATTACGCAAAAAAGGAAGTTTTATTTCAAGTTGTCTTTAAACAGTTAAAAAACCCGAGTGGTGCACAAGGTTCTAACATTATCTTGCACTATTTGAATAATATATATTCTGTACATGTTTTTATATACATTCTAACAAAAACGTTGCACGAATGCAGTTCTTATCAAGCCTTTATTTCCTCTCGTGTTTCCAGCCGCTGGTGCTCTTTATTATTGCAAGTGCAAATATTTGCAGTACACACCTGCTGAGCAGCTTGCGAGATATCAGGACGTGTTGACAGGGACATGCGGCGAGCACAAAAGACGCTCATGGGCCGGAGTGTTGAAAGCTAAGGTGACTAAAACAAAAACAAACAAAACCACCCCCCAAAAAAACTAAAACCATGAGCTGTCACAAACAAACACGTCAATCAATATCGTAAAGACAGCGTGTCACCGACTTCCTGTCACTACATCAACGTGATGCGGATACCTGTGTGTGTGTGTGTCTGTGTGTGTGATATTAAACCGTCGTATAGTGTACCTTTTCTGATAGGTACAAATGTAAACTAATTTTCAGACTTGCCTCTGAGCTTTTTACGCAACAAACAACTCGTAGGTACCGTAACACGATTTGTACATCTACAGTGGTGTGAAAAAGTGTTTGCCCCCTTCCTCATTTCCTGTTCCTTTGCATGTTTGTCACACTTAAGTGTTTCGGAACATCAAACCAATTTAAACAATAGTCAAGGACAACATAAGTAAACACAAAATGCAATTTGTAAATGAAGGTGTTTATTATTAA